>BSSO01001684.1:0-22355 GCA_030267885.1 Mesembryanthemum crystallinum | reverse complement strand
ACTGCTAAAAGTTTAAGTGTATAATCCACTGTCTGTATGCATCATGCAGCATAGAGTAATCTAATCAGTTAAATCTAGATTGTGATTCTCTAAAAGTTTGATCACTGGACAAGTTTTTGTTATTTTGCAGATAGATCATGTTTTGAACAAGATTGAGACTAAGAAAAAAGGTGATTTTGCTGTCTTTGATTGGTTCAAGGCTCATGTTATCCTGTCCAAGTTGGAACCTAGCATTGCACATCAAGAGCTTGTAAGTAGCTTATTTAATGGTTTATGTTATGTCTTTTTGTTTTTGTTCATTTGAAGGTTCAGAGGTCCAACTAGATCGCGACTGTTCTAAGTTGATTTCTTGGGGCATACTTTAACTCAGAACTTGTACTCGTTAATAATGCATAGTGTTTAGTTATGCATGCATTGTGAATGAATAAACGTGGGATTTTATTGTCATTCTTCTCTTTGTTCAGTGCTCAACGATAAAATGTTTCGTGCTCTCAGAAGCATATGTTTTCCTAACACGTGCTCTCTTTGTGGTTTGCGGTGTTCAAAATGTTATCAAAATCCGTCATAAGGTCTTTTTTGTCTGGCTGTCAATATCTTCAGCTTTTGATTGTGCATAAAATCAGTTTTATCTCACATTTTCCTCTCAATTGATCTAAGATCTGGGACCCCTCTCTAAACTTTTATTCCACAATTGCAGTGTTCACTATTATCAGGAGGAGGGAAGGTGAAGGATGAACACATAACTCTTTTGATCAATGCGGGCATTCTGGTAAGTACAGCTAGGCCTGTCTAACTACCTGCTGGTTCTATATGTTCTAAATTTCAGTTGTGTTGCTGCTTTCCCTTTGTGCGGATGGTTAATACTGTGGAGTACAATCCTGAAGCTGACCACGACCTTGAAATTCTGTATAAGACTACCCACTGCTATTTATAGAGCTTGATGGATTATACTTTATACTCCTACCTTGTGTGACTAACACTGTGGAATACACACCTTTTCATGTATGCTGTCATTGTTATTAACATGTGATTTTTATTTTTATCTTCATCGTAGACTCGACAACTTATTGATCCAAACATGTATTGGTTTGCTATTCCCAATATTGGTTCGATACTTAAAGGGCTTTCTCAGGTACGCTTATGTGTTCTCTGCATCTCTAGCTTCTAAAGGTATTTATTATGTGTTGCTACCTACATCTACATTGTTTTTAGGGATCAAAGCTATGCAAGTCTTATATGTTAGAATTAACTAGTTATTGTTTTGTAGTGACAATGAAAACTAAAATAGTTTCGGCTATATAGTAAACACCTTGGCCTCGAGACCACCTCGATGCCCTGTTTCCGTGGATGCATTTCGAACCATTTTGTGGCCAATTTAGTTTTTCTTCATCGAGGCTTTTGGAGAACAAGGGCGTCCTAGAGTGTATTCCGGTGCTCCTGGGGTATCCTTTCCTGATGCTTAAGCTTCATATTCCACCATTGTTTTCTGCGTTGGACCCTTCAAAAGTGGGTGACTAATAAAGGATCATCAAAGGCTATTAGGGACCAGATATTCGGGCATGGGAGCCTCCCATGTCCTTTAAGGTCCCTCGTCCAATATGATTTAAAAATAAACACGTTGGTCTCGAGACCACTTGGACGATATGTTTCCATACGTTAGCCTTTGGATGAGGCATGTTCCTAACCATTCTAGGGACCGGTTGAGTTTTACTACATGGAGGCTCCTAGGAACAAAGGGAGACCCAATAGGGCCCCCCTATGTATCAGCAAGGCCTTCTTAGAGGCCATAATATCATAATTCACATTGTATACGTGTTGGAGCCTTAAGGGTGGGTGATCAGTGACCACTAGAGTCTATTGGAGACATCCTGGAGTGCTCCCACTATATATTTGAAAATGGCTAAGTATCTTGGTTAGCTTGTTTCCATGGTTTATAGCCTTTAAATAGGGCATGTTCAGACCATCTAGAGCAGGATGACTTTTTGCACATCTAGGCTTCTGGGAAACAAAGACAACTCCTAGAGGCCCCGCAATGCCTGCCGGTTGTCTTATTCAACGCCCTATATTTACCTATGGTTTTGCCGACTGACCCTTAATAGAGGGTGACTGGTAAGGGATCATCAAATGCTATTGGGGACCCAAAACCCGACCAGATGCAGAGGGCCTCCCATGATCCCTTGGTATATTTCTTCCCCACAATTGTTTGAATCTTACAGTGTGGTAAAAGGATTGTTAAAAGGCATCTCTTCTCTCTTTCCGGGGTCACTTGAATATGACAGGTCACCTAACTTTGCCTATAAGGCTATAAACCAAGGTTATTCTGATATCTTAAAGTTGTTTTAGTCAGGACAATTTAGTGATTATACATTTCCAACTATCGAAACTAAATGTCATCAATGTTATAAAAATGGGTACCTTATGTTAGAAAGTCCAACCTCGAACTTCCTTAACCTCGGGGTGGCTCGACAAAAAGTTTTCCTTTTTATATAAACTGATATTTGTCTACCCAAGGTAGAAGTTATTTGCCTTGCTTGTGAAAGTCTACTCCACCCCCACACTAAAAGAGAAAACAAAACAATAAAAAAAGAATACAAACTCTCAATACTTTTATTCTCAAAACAAAGACATGACATTCTTTTATTATAAATCTCATCTTCACCTAATGGTGCTTATATGATTACAATTAATGCATTCAAGGTCTGGCAGTTTAAAGTTCATTTATTGCGTTATTTGTTTAAGAACTTGGTATTACTAGCTTCATAACTCTTTTGGTAACATTTCTTGTTGGTCGTTTCGGAGCCCGTTGATTCTTCTTTCTTTCATCCTTTGTTCAGGGAAGAAAAGAGTTGCTGTCGCTACTAAATCGTAGGAAATACAAAGAGATGATGTTGGCTCCCCTAGAAAAAAAACGCCTTCGATTCTCTCCACTTGATATGAGATTTCATCTTCGTGATTTAATTGGTTCAGGTCATCTTAGAACTGTCCAAACACCTACTGGCTTAGTTGTTCGAGTTTTGAAGGACTAAAACTTGCACAACTGGTAGATTTATTTCTTAGAGGTTCTCTGTCAGGCAATCAGAGAGGATTGGACCAGCCAAGTGGTACAAAACGAGAGCAAAGACTAACCCCAAGATAGCTCCAAGTATACAACAACAGTGATTCCAATATCTGCTGCTTCTTTTGACCAAGCTTACTACAAGCGCATGGTGATTGGCTAGTTGAACAGTTCTACTTTCAGGTAGCATGATTCAGCACTTTCTTTCATAGCTGGGAATATGATGCTTATTTCAGTGATGGTTTAGGCTACCTGATTCATTTACTTTGTGAGTGGTAGTTTGTAGCTTACAAGTGCTACGTTGCGGCCACCTTGCCTATTAGTACATTTGAGCTTGGCTGTTACACTACTTTCACTGCTCGAGTTTTTTTTTAAGATTTTACCTCTCTCTCTCTCTCTCTCTTTTTTTTTTTTTTCCTGCTTTTTTCAGTCGGGTAAAATATAAAGTCTGGACTTTGGGTTCACCCTGCTTGTAGTAGAGTTTTCTTTGTTAATGATTAGTTTTTACTTTGGAAGTGCACTAAAGCAGGGCTATAACTATAACTAAAGTGAGCTTTTTCTTCTAATTTATTTTGGGATATAACAGCTGGTTAGCCCCCCCCCCCCAAATGAAGTCTGGACTTTGGGTTCACCCTGCTTGTAGTAGACCATTGGTTTGCCAAACTATCCTACCACATGAACCTCTATGCCGATAGAGTTGACCATAGGTTTGCCGAACTAGTCTTCCAAATCCACTAGAACCCTTCCCAACGAGGAACCATGGCTTAGACTTAAGGATAAATACAAAGACGTATGAGAACATGGGAAACTTAACTATCATAGTCTATAAATGTAGTGACACCTTGGGTTGGTACTTGAGCGTGAAGTGGTGGTTCTCCAACTGATTGGGATGAACGAGATCGAATTTTTAACGTCCAAATGAGGATACTTCTAAGTCTAGTAACTCATCGGCGAATGGTTCTAGTGTTCCAGTAGGAAGACGGGCTATGCACCAGCCTATAAGAAATTTTGGGAAAAGAACGCGAAAAAGTCTGAACCCTGACCTTCTTCTCTCAAACCGAACCCCAGCCTGATGAGACAGGGCCTTCAGGAGAGCAGGTCGTTGACATTAGTTCAGATGAAAAGAATGAGTTGAGAGTAGTTTAATTTCAGAAGTGATTTCAAACAAATCTTGGCACGAGGGCTCAAAAGAAAGTTAGATATTCAAAGCAATATAATGTCGATAACAAGAAGTAATGACATCAATTCCTAAGTTAAACTACTCTCAGCTCATTTTTCATCATCTGAACTAATATGGACGACCTGAACTCTGGAAAATCCTGCCTGGTCAGTCTGGGGTTCAGGTTTTGGAGAGGAGGGTTGGGGTCAGACTTTTTCGTTTCTTTTCCCTAGATTTCTTATATGCTGGTGCATACCCCGTCTTCGTACTGGGAACTCTAGGCCCATTCACGACGGGTCACTAGACTTGGAACTATTCTCATTTGGCACGTTACATATCCAATCTCTCTCATCCTCAATCAGTTGGACAACTACCCATTCAACGCTCAAGTACCAACCCAAGGTGTATAGTAGTCAGGTTTCCCATGTTTAACGTGTATTTAATCCTTAATAACACATAATCGCTCTCACGGCTTTATCTAAACATGTAATTCCACTGGTTTGATTGACTTCTCGCGGTCTCTTCTGCTGTGTATTACTGGTTCTTTTGTGTCATTTGAATTCTGTGAATGTTATTGAAGTCTGATGTGCTCTAAGCTTAAGGATTTTCTTTGCCTTTTTGTGGACTCAGGCTACTGATATATGGTTTTTGTATTTCGGGGTTTCCAAGTGTGCTTTGTGCAATTTGGTCCCCAGTTCGGACAACCAAGGGAACTTCCATCCTGGAATAAAGGTCAGCCCTTCTGCATCTATGATCATTTACAGATGATGGGCATGCTGATAATTTTTTTATTCGTAATTAGTTCTATTATTTGTTTTCAAACTTCTATAGAAGAGGGTTGCTGCTGCTTGTAAAGAAGACCTCTGTGAAGTGTGAACACCAAATCTTTACCTAATCGGCCTAATGACTTTTGAGATGCCCTTGAGGTTTTCTCTTTACATTAGTGTTAACAATATTATAACTTTTATCCTCATTGATCATAATTTAATTGTCTAAATTGTGGATAGTCCATTCTTAGCTCTGCCTTCTTTTCTGGGGGTTATGATTTTAACATCTTACTGGGGAAGTGTTCTCTCATATATTGGCTGTCCACGTTAGTTATGATTACAAGGTTACTAGACCAATAATGATGGATGTTTATGTCTACTAGTGTCTATANGCTGTTTTTCCCTAGTGTTGGCGTGCTTCTTCTAGATTCAGTTGCAAAATCTCTTTTGAAAGGATGGGATGCCTGGAAACTGACCGCAGAAGCTTAGAAATTTTATTTTTTTTCTTTTTTTCCCCCCCTTTGTGGTGGTGGTGGTGGTGGTGGTGGGGTTGGGGAGGGTGCATGAGGGAACGGAGCACACTTGACTGATGAGCTGACAAAGTGTTGGCTAATGACAATTTCTTCAAATTAGCTTGGATATAATACAATCTTGGCAAACTTTGACTAACTAATCACTCAGACATTCTCTTTAGATCTAGTGTTTTCTTCCTTGCTAATATTTGCGCAACTCCTCTGTGGCGATATGTGCGAAATAGTTTTATAAGTATCAATTGTGATCTTGGATCTTAGTGAGCAATAGTGCGAGTGATGTTTTTGGTTTTAGCCCTCCTAGATATGCAAACTCCTGAACATTATAGCTGTGATAATCAGATAGAATCTTAACACTTTCTTAGTGGAAAATGGAAATCGTGGCTGTTGGTTAATTTCAAAGCTTGATGGATGAGGAAAGCTTTGGATATGTGATCAATATCATAGTTTCCCAAAGGAAGCTTGACATACCCACTTGTTGCTTCTTTAAAGACACTGCATTCAACACTTCTTGCAGACTTTAAATTATCCTTTCTTTTGTTTGTTATTTTTGTGATATTGACTAATTCAGGTTGTAGTATCTGGATTGATCTTTGGAGCTCCACCAGGCCTGAAATTGCACTAGCCGGTTGGATGATCATTGGCTGTGAGGTGTCAAAAGTGGATGACCATTGTTTGTTGGGTGACGGTTCTACTCTGGAGTGTTTTGGACCAAGAGTTAGGATTCAAAACCTAGCTCCCTTTTATTACTTTTACCTGTATGCTGTATTTGATTCTTTGCTTCTTGCTGCCTAAATGGTCATGCAGTTTGGCCAGTTTTTTCTAGTCGGACCAATGCATTCAGGTTGTTAACTTAGGTCTAGTGCAATTTCAGGCCTGCACCTGTGGCTGGTTTCTGGTTAACCTGAAAACCATTCTACTGCTAATGTCACCTGCCATTCTATTTTATTCTGAAGATTTATTTCCAGCCTTCACAGGGCATATGAAATGCGATAGGAAACTAACTGAAGTGAACAATCTGTGTCAAAGTTGCTGGAGTAACTGTCTTTTGCTTGGAATTACTCTGCACCCCTTTCGTCATCTTTTTATAGGGGTTCTATAGATTTGAACTTGTCAACATGTAACAAAGAAAAATTATCATTACGCAATTGCCATCCGAAGGTTCCCTTCTTGGGCCAGGTAACAGGATTGTGATATACACAGCCTCGTATTGGGAAATTTAATTTAGTTAAATGTGTAAAGAGTATGAAACGATTATTATTTTTTCCTTTTTTCTGTTTTTTAAAAAATAGAGGTTTTATTGGTGAACTTGATTGGCATGAAGGGAATCATAGGTTAGGATATTTGTGAAGCATGAGGATATGCTTTGAATGATTGGGTTGATTTTCTTAAGATCTTCAGTTATGTATCATGAATAAGTGGTCTAATACTTCTAGGATAGAGTTACTTGTTGGGTTAACTAACTTGTATTGTAAATTTCACTCTTCTAGTTTAGGGAAGTCAATTCAATAAAAGTTCGAATATTAACGGTTTAAGTCGACTTTATTAATCCTGAAGATATGTTTTATGGAATGATTCTCTTTATTAACCATATCCCAAACTTTTCAATTTATGTGGGCATGGGTCCAGCCGCGTCGGTGACGTGTTTTGCTTGATTGTTTAGAATCTAATACATCAAATGATAAGAACTGTTACTGATTGATTACATGTTACATCTCTATCAATCTGATGCCAGAACTGTTTGTGCTTCCACTATATGTGCCTTGTTGCTTAATTGCATGTTACATAACAACATCTCTATCAATCTCACTGCAGAACTGGTGTTTTCACTGCTTTGTTGCTTTCATTTCCTGGTAGTTAGAAAAATAACTGAAATACCTTTGGTGGATAAGTCTCTGGTGTGTTCTTATATTGGGTCCCTTTGAGAATTTTCTTTATTAGAAATATATTTATTTTCCTTTTTATACTGTATAAAAGTAGACATATATATGTCCCTTTTGGGGTGACCACCCTTTTTTTTTGGCGAACCGACCTGTTAGAATTTGCCACGTGACGAGTTATACACCACCACTAACCCAATAGGTTGTCTATGATGGCTCTTTTTACAGCATAATTATCTGTTCTTTCAAAGAAAGTTGTGTTGATCAATTAGGGGGAAAAGCATGTTTTTACATAAAGTTGATTGCTTTATTGACAACAATTACATGCTGTTTTTTACTTTATTTATGCAAGAAATGAAATGATATTGCTACAATTATTTAGATTTGGGGAAATTCTCCTGTCTTACGAGGTCACCACATGCGTAGCTACGGTCATACACGTCTCACAAGTCGCAAGAGATTTGCTGTTCTGTGGTGTTATTTTATTTGTTCCCCTTCTCCCCATTAAGATTAGGGTTGTGCTGACTTAAATTTTATTCACACATTTCATGGATCTACATTTCATGGATTTTGTTTACATTTAAAGTTCTCTTTGTAATTTGGTATCTTTTCTGAAAGGTCCATGTTTTGATTGTTGGAAATAGAATTGGGTTTGGAGTTTAGGTTAGATATACTAGTTAGCCTATTGATTCGATTATTGTTCACCATGTAGAGCCAAATGCACTTTTATGAGTATAAACCACAAACTTAATTAGTATCCATTTTGTCCTTGCGATTTGGTCATGACTAATCCGAATAAGTTTTTCCATTCACAAAAACTGAACCCTTCATGTTGTTTAAGGGATGGACACTGGGATGAGGGTGTCGAACTATTCATACCAACACCTATTGAGTTGGTCCTTTACCTCAATCTTAGTTGTTGGTCTTTCAGTTTAACTTGGATTTTGGTTGCTTGTATTTATTCCAATATGAGAAACGCTTGACAATATGAAGAATAAGTTGTAAATTGAAACACGATTATTAGTGGAATGGTAAGTGTGAAAGAGTGTTATTGTTCCAATACCATGTGTTGAAAATATTTCTCGCATGTGTTTTTTTTTTTTTTTCTTTCATGGCGCTAATAGCATGTGTTGAAATTATTTCACGCATGTTTTTTTTTTTTTTCAAGGCGCGTGCAAAGAAACAGTGCAAATAAAAAGTCCTAGCTATGCCTTGGATATCCTGTGTCCTTGGGTGACTCAACAATTTTTTGAAACAGTTAGGAAGGGGACCGCTATTGAAAAACAAAACATTGCACAAGTTTTCCTTCATTAGGTAGTCTTTAACCAAAGTTTCAGCTGCCTCATTGGCTTCCTGAAAAGAGTGTTACATCTAGCGTTCTGTTCATTTCAGTTCATATCTTTTCGCAGGGGTGTTTGTTTTATCATCTCTCCGTTCGAATACTATGTAGTATGCAATCCACAAGCATAATGGCCCCTTTTCCCAATACTATCAAACAATGCGCTTAATGACGGTAGGACATGGAAGTTTCAATATAAAGACATAATTTATCAATAAAGACAAGGATTATCATTATTATTGTGGGTCGCATAGCATTTATATATATTCTTAAAGTCGCAAATAATAATTGTATTTGTTGTAGTATTTAAACTCCCATCATTTGGAGTATATATCATGTGACAATCATGCTTGGATTTCTCTCTCTTTCTCTCTCTCCTATTTTAAATAATGAGGAATATTTGGCAAAAGACCAAACATTGATTCACACGTATACAAAGATTTGCGGCGCAAATGTGTGACCTGTGTGTGGCTAGCTATGTGTAATTGTGTATGAGATGGCGTGCCTAATTGTATTTGTAATTGAGTTTGTACACACTATTACTAGTTGCCTTTGTATCCTCAAAACTTTGATATTCAATTTTGTACTCTTTAATTTGTAATTGTCTGTCTCTCTCACTTTGAAAATTGTAGACCCTAATTAATCAAAACACCTGTCGTTACCAGATGCCATAACTTGCTAAGCAGATACTACATGCGATCATAATAATTGATCAACATTGGCGATTTATGCTTTCACCCTCGATGATGGGTACTGACCAAACCTAACGATGCACTTGCTCTGTCTCTAAATATTTGTCGCTTAAGGTTAGTGTGCATATATTAAGAAGACTATTAATTGTAGAGGTAGTTTAAACAGTTCGACTACATTACTGTTGCATTGATTGGAACTAGGTGAGTAGAAAAGTAGTAGTAATAACTATAAGGGTATATTAGAAAATGAGCAATTATTGTTGTATTGGAATTGTAAAACGACGAATATTATGAGACGAAAAAGTTAGTTAAAACGACATTAGTTTGAGACAGAAGGAGTAATATGTATGTACTCCGTGTTGGATTTGGATAGTTAAAGAGATGAAAATGAGTCGAGTTTATTAGTTTTGCCATATTTGAGTTTATGTACTTCGATTTCGACTTTAACATGGTTCGGTAAATTGTGTTTTAAGCTTTGCTATAACATGGTTTGGTAAATTGTGTTTTACGCTTTGCTTATGATTAGCGATCTGAGCTGATTGTTTTTAGGTTAATTTGTGATATCATCACATGATAGAACGTGTCACGTTTATGGCCTTGGATTAGCCGTTAGCTTGTCACTCGTATGATTAAGGAGATGTGTTGTAAGTATTAGTGGATAAAGTGTCACATAATACTAATTAAGGTATAAGACAATTAGCATGCATATAAGTTCGTAATCGAGTTCTTGCACTAATTGTCAATTAATTTTGGATGACACCTCGTTTAGGCTTATCTATGTGCCCGTTTAATTAAAGTCCAATAATTTTAAATATAAATCTTAATATGGTGTAAAAGTCATCATCCCTAACATGATATGAGAAGGTTATGTGCATAAAAAGTCATTAGTAAGTATCTACCCCTCAGTTTAAACATTTGAGTAAGATGTTTCTCATATATAGTATCTGTTGTGATATGTATGTCTTGAATTCAGCTTGATCTCAAAGGCAAATCAAGTAACTATTGATATATATGCAAGAGGCAAGTCAAATAGGAAGTCATTTGTGTGTTGTTTCGAGGTGGCTCGACCGTGTAACTCATAGGCCGAGAGTCGCAGAGTCAGACACTAGCGCCAGTAGCTCGATCTTTAACCAGCAGGACAGCAACCAACCAATCGAGTTTGTTTCTTGGAAACCGCCCGATCAGATGGCAAATTGGATTTCCCGAGGATGACACGGTTTCATTCCGGGTTGGTTTGATTGGGAAGGTTTCTTAATCTCTCTAAGATTCCTATATGAAGTGGAGACCTAAATCTAGTTGGTTTAAGGTTATGTAAAGTTTGATTATTTGTATCACATTGGCATCAAGTTTAGTTATACCTTCAAAATTATTCTTCGAGGTTAAGAGTGTTTTCGTGTTTTGTACTTGGATGATTGAATTCCCAAGACTAATTGCTCTGTAAGATTGTTTGTAACAGAGAATCATGAGTGAGATTAGTGCTTGTAACCTGTTTAAGTTAATAACTGATTGATCTCTTCTTCTACCCGTGGTTTTTATCTAAGTTGGGATTTTTCGCATAAATCTTATGTCTTTCGTTATTTGTTGTAATTGTTACTTCTCAATATAATCCTGTTTCAATTCATTCTCCTCATATTGATCATGATTTAATCACCTTCTTGGGATGAAGGGGTTAAATTCCTAACTGTATCATATAAATAAAACCAAAATTTTGGCCTTGTTTGAAATGATTACCGGTTACCAATTTTCAGTTTGTATTCTCAAAGTGAGTATCTTAGCACTATGTACATGATTTGCTAGCATGTGCATCATCCTATAGCTATGAGATTAAAATGTAATGCCTCTAATATGAGTTTAAGCTTTATGTGAATTGTCCTTTTCAAGTTGGACAAGTTTGTTATTGCTCCCTTCTGCATCCCTTGCAAGTTGCAGCCTTGACAAGTTTCTAGAGTTAGTTTAGTTAAGAGTGTCAAAGTGTTAGCTTAATGATCATTGCACATTAAGATGTTGCTCTAATGCTTTTTCTTTTGTTAGAATCTTATACTATTAATTATACTAGTTCTTATATACAAGCACCTTGATTGCCACTCACATCACAGAACTCATTATTGCATACACCAAAACTACACACATTTGCTAATACTTGTAGATATCAATTTCTTATATTAGTTTTTATTTATCCATTGGCCTAATCTTTTCTAGATGGCACATCACCTATAGTTTTAAACTAAATCAATTTGAAAGAGACATTACTGAACATTTTCTTAATACTACTATTATTTTGAGTTTGGCATACCAAGATTGGCTCTTTTGCCAAATCATTTGTTAAGATATCCATCTGTCTGAATGAAATCTTTTATACATCAAGTTTTATGTTTCTAGGTCTCTTTGAAATCTTCAAAATGAAGCTTCAATCCTCTTTAGAAAGTTGTTATCAATATTGTTCATGTACCCAACTAGATGTGTTTAAACTCTTTAAGCATTGTTTGAAACCCTAACTAAAAGGGGGGAAAAAAATCTATATGAGATTATTGGGAAATATTTGTTATAATACTATAATATAAGGTGCTTTTGATTTAAGAAATCTTGTCCTTTTCTAAGAAAATGGACGAGAAAGATAAGAGATATGATTACAAAATACACGACATAAAATTCATAACTCTGTTCACCTTATTATCTTTTTCGAACTTTTTAAAACTTTTTTCATATCATGAGAAATTATGAAAGCGAGGATTTTAGTATACATATATAACAAACTTTTTTTTTTTTTTTTTAACGTATGAGTCACAGTTTTTCCTTAAGCTTGTGAGACAATGCTCTATCCTATAGTCTATCTCCTTTTTCTTATTTATCAAGTGTTGAAATTTTTGTCCTTTGGCCAAAAAAATCAAAGTACGTAAGCCAGAATCAAGGTAAAAAGTATGGTAAGCAGGAAACATTTTACACTTTATTCCAAAAGCTACCGTTAAGCAATCAAAGGCCTTTTTTTTTTTTTTTCCAGTTTTCCTCCTTTTAGAAAGGACTCTAAAAGAATCTCTCCACAAATTTTTTGGCTACTTTTCTCAATAAGGAAACGAAATACTACTAAAAAGTGACCTTGATTTGAAATGTCCTAATATTAATCCAATAATTATATATTCCTAGGGTAGTGTGTTACAACTATAATGAGTTATGTCTATACCCTTTGTTTAGTTTTGCACAATTTCTCTTGGTTTGATTTTCATGATCTGGCTCATAACATAATTTTTTCTGTTATGTTTGAGATAAGCTTAGTTGGGATTAAGTGATCGATCATTGATTTCTCTTGATAATCATGTTTTTCTAGTTTGTATATATGCTTTCACGAGTTATTTTACATGATGAAAATAGAAACTACTAAATAGACTGAAGTTGATGTCGTTTTTTTGTCAACTATTTGGACAATTGTTTTGTTGAAAGATATATCAAATTTGAGTATTATTAAAAAGTTATAAATTGACGAGTGACATCCAAATATAAACCTTCTTTACACGAAACTTGATTATAAATTAATAAAATAATTTGAACTATACAAGTCACTATTACAATTTTCAATACGAGTATATCAAATAGAGAGATCATCTAAGAAACCATTTCCTATCAATAAGATATGGGCGGCAACACCTAATGAGACAATCACTTCCTAGTTCCTATCCCTTTTTTAACCTTGAATATTGAGAAATTTTAGCATTTTTGGATTTTTAAAAATCTTTGAAATGTAAAATTGTACTTATATCTTTTAAAACAAACAAGGGGTGTGATTGTAGGAAGTAGCTACTTGTGAAGGGTATCCAATCACAAAGCTTTACATTTTATCTAATTATTATTTACATTTTTTTGTGCAAAATTATTATTTACTAAAAAAATTAACTTTTGTCTTAAGAAACGAGGAATGAGAAGATTACAACGACAAAAGAACAAATGAAAACACGGTTCTAGTTAATCAAACTAGTTTGGATTTTGAAACTCATGCATATGCACCGAGTTTTAAGTTTCTTATTTATTTATTTATTTATTTAAATTCATATTTTGTTCATACTACTATTGTATAAAGTTAAAATATAATTCTAACAGGTTATAAAATTGACTTTACATATTGAAAGATGAAAATAACCTTACACTACATCAAATATTAATAATAGCTAGCAACAATGAAAGTATATGAAATAATAGAGAAATGAATAAGCAGTGAACTTGGCAATGAAGTATATATAACATATATATCAAATTGCTAAGAGTTATCATATTAAAATTATTGTTAACATGATTGCGCTAGTATGACCTAGAAATTAGGAGATTGAATCTCAACAATCATCACAAGTTGAAGAAAGACAAGTATTTCTTTTTCCTTGGGATATGATGTCTCAATTAGAGGCACATAAGCGGAAAAGAAACAAAGTTTAGAGTGTAATAGAGTTGTCAATGACATATATATGAGTAATGAATTGTCACATGTAATTGCTTTACCCAAAATGTTGCATTACTGGCTAATTGATAGTGGACATTGGGGGTAGGCTTAGGTAGATTATTATGGTTAGTTGGGACCAAGATGTTTTCATACTATAAGTGACTCGACCTAATATGGAAAATCAAAATCTCTATATTTGAATGAAATTAAGAAAAAATGGAGTTAATTGTAATTATATTTTACCATTAATAAACCGCATAGGATTACATAATAATACTAGAAACCATCATAAACCAAGCCGATTTATGTTGTATAGATTTTCATGTAAGATAATTGATCACAAACCATCAAGTTGTACGCCACAGAAAAAGAAGCATTTTTTTTTTTTCAAATTGACTGACACCCTGATTTAGCTAGCTAGTCAATTTGCTATTCGATTGGCCTCCTGATCGTCATGTTGAATCTAGGACGGACACCGGCTGTTTGATAAATAATGGTGTCGAGGCATGCAGAGCAGAATATGTATAATGAGCAACACCCCAACAATTATATCAGAATCAATACATACTTCTAATAACATGCTCAACTCGCACCAAAAAATGCATCCCAAATAACCAAAATGCACGCAATAAACTCTATACACAATCGCCACACACAAAAAAAAAAAAAAAAAAAAAAAAAGGCACTCTACACACAATACGAGGCCCCTAATACATATAGCTGGGTTGCATACCAAAAACAATATCATCAAATTAAGTGAGTAGTTATTCATTTTCTTATATAAGTATACTTATTAAGTATTTCCTTAATTTATAACCACAATTTAGATCAATTATTGCGTTAAATGGAATATCAAAATGGCTTTGGCCTTCACTGTCTTCATTTGCACATGATTTTTGGGGGCTATATTATTATTATATATAATAAAAGAAAATATGATTATCCTTGTAAGTGATTAGTGAAGGGAAAGCTGCTGCAGCAGATGTTTTTGGCTTTTTGCTGGTAGTTAAGCAATTTGTCATATAGCAACAGTAACTAAAACCTGCCTATATATAATAATAAGATTTTCTTCCATATTTTATTTTATTTTTATTTTTATTTAAACCAAGAGATTTGGCTGTCACTTTCTCTTTGGATTAATCATTGAACTATTTTTGGGCCCCCATAATTCATTCTCTCTCTCTCTCTCTCTCTCTCTCTTACTATCTTACTAATCCCAAACTTTAGGTACAAGGTAGAACCCCTACCAATACCTTAGCTTCCTTGATATGGGCCCAT
Source organism: Mesembryanthemum crystallinum (assembly GCA_030267885.1). Taxonomy (NCBI): domain Eukaryota; kingdom Viridiplantae; phylum Streptophyta; class Magnoliopsida; order Caryophyllales; family Aizoaceae; genus Mesembryanthemum; species Mesembryanthemum crystallinum. The sequence continues at coordinate 7,232 of BSSO01001684.1, read as the reverse complement.
TACAAGTCACCATTGCTTTAAGGGTGTAATTGTGGTAGGAAACATTTGTGAAAGAGCCCAAAAAGTTGTTAATCAGTAAATTGTCAAAAAAAGTAGCATTAACAAAGCCCAAAAATTAATAAGAACACACCTAGATAACTAATATGAAGATATTAGCTAATTTAATTTATTGAGGAGGATGTTTTTAAGATTGCAATCTTTAACTAGTTTTGGGATATGGATAAGTTTGGGGAATGCTTGTGATGGGATATATGTATGTATCAGTGATGATAAAGCATGTTTGAAAATTGTTGAAATGATCTGTTAGAAAAGTTGTTTTTAGCGAGCAGCTTTCAGCAATAAGTGCGAACGGGATAGACGGTCAAAGTGTTTGAAGCTCATTGTCTTGATCTATGAGCACTTTTAAGAGATGTGTACCTTAATAACATATGTATGTAGAAATGAAGTTATAAGCTATCACGTAATTAAACTATTGACATGTCCAACTCTAAAATACTCTATCCGTTGCTATATAGACAGGTGATCTTTGCCCTCTCATCACATCACTCAACACGCTATTACAAGGTAACTTTGATACCATTGCTCTGAACTAACACATGGCATAATAGAAGCAATTTTCGCCGGACATATATTGTCTTCATCACAAACCATGCATGACAACATTTTTCCAATATCTTTAATTAATATGTAACATATATATTGCCAACTAGTATACAAGTTTTAACATGCATGTAACCAGTCAGATTTAAGCCTTCTAAAAAACTATGTACACTAAACGAATTAAATGATAGAATACACGAGGTCGTGTATTGAGATATGCGCGCTAACTATGCCAAGAAGGACAAAACAAAAACAGAATGTTTGGAAATTACCCTCACTAATACCTCAATAACAATCCATACTAACAACTACTACTATATACTTGACAAACCTTGATATTTAACTTCACTAAAACGAATATATCAAGCCGTCACTAATTTTACTAACATCATCATTAGCATCATCTATACATACACTCAATATTTGTAACCCAAAAAAAAAAAAAAAAATCCCAGCTAAATTATAGGCTTCTATCTCTCTCCAACCATCCATGCATCCGTCACATATTCTAGATTTGTAGATATATATGGTATACGTAGCATATAAAATGTGATTAAATTTAAATTTGTCAAACTTAATTAATAAGATGTTATAGTATATGGTACTCCACTAGTATAATACATCACCAATTAGTAATGATGTTGTAAGCTTTGGATTATTAATAATTAGTAGTACTATTATTACGTGGTCATTAGGCAAATTCGTGTCCCCTAAGTAGAAGAGCTTGCATTGAAAATTTGAAATTTGAAAATTATTTATTTTAATTATGGTTTGGCCACGTTGTCTTTTCTCTCACCAATCTAATCGTGTATTCATTGGAGTATCAATGTATTTGTATAATATAAGTATTTACTTGCGTATAAAGCTTTATTTAAGATCTTTTGAGACCCCACTAGAGTAGAGGACGAGGGTCCCTATAATTTTTTATTTTCTTTTTTTAATTAGATCTTTGTATATGAAATTAGGGTACGGTGTTTTCATTTCAACTAAAACATGTTATAAATTAGAATTGGTAAGTTAAAATTAGGTCCTTAATTATATAGGCTGCAAAGAATTTTTCCCCTAAAAAGCGAATCGGATATGATCAATATAGAGAAGATTTATGGAGTTCTAACCCAATTAGAAAAGGGTTAGTGTTGCATACACTTGGTATATTGCATATATACACCAAAACAGTATCAATGTCATCACCAACCTTTTTATACTAGTACCACATGCATCATCCTTGGTGTGTAGCATATACCGTGTGAACGAAAGTTTTTGCGATTAGAAATTGCAGTCTTTACTTAATATACACGACTACTATAGTATTTTTCAACTACATCCATCAGTCACCTACGAAATAATACACATAAAGGGAACTATAACAAATATTCAATAAAAGGAATAATTAAGAATCTTCAGCAAATAACAATTTTACGCGCCTGAGCATTGTGGTCGCGGGGATGGACATGGGTTGCACGTGTTTCCTTACCTACGACGATGTCCTTCAAATAAACGCTCTTGTCATCTTTATTCCATTTGCTTGTCTTGTTCGCTTCTCAACTACCCTTGCTCGTTACACTTACTAGCCTCTATTCATTTCATTATTTTCATCATGCATTTAGTTTAGTTACGTAATCTCTCAAATTTCACTATTCACAGAGTTCGGTGCAACTCAATTCATTGAGATTTAATTTAATATACATGACCTTAGTCCAGTCTCTATAATACATATATATTTCACATGTTAAGCTTAGCTTAAACCTAACAAAAATACAAAGGATGGGATGATGAGTCATCATATTACCCCAATTTGTATGTTGTAATGATTGATGATTAGGTTTAATTTCCTTTGTTGAGAAGCAAATGGAATGACTGATATTGACCCAAATGTTAATTCCTTAATTAGCTCCAATATTCGTCAAGTTTGTGATCACATGAATGTGACTTAATTAAGCTGAGTCACCTCCCTAGATCCTAGGTTAAGTGTTCATATATTATTTCTTAGCCAATTTAATTTCCAGCATTATACACCACTCGAATGTGACTTTTAAATTCACTTTTAGACGGCGTTAATTATATTTATGGTGTTAATTAATTAAGTGTTAACTCATCTTAACATTTTTTCGGCGCCATTATCGTCATGCTAATAGTCCTCTTTATGCATAAAAATTAAAAAAAAAAATAAAAAAAATAATCATCAAGTGTGTTTTTATTCATCACTTGTCTGAATCAACTTCATCTTTCCTTGCATTATCAACGCAGATAATTAATTAGGGTGAGACCGAAATTTTTTTTAGTTACTAATAATTATCCCATTGTGGAGATCTCACATTTAATTGTATAATTATGTTGTCATTGCATGAACAAACACGTAGGTAATGATTCTTCGACTGTTCCAATATATTTCCAACAAAACTTTTTGTTTTCATGTTCCTAAAAATAGAAGTTTATTCATTAATTAACGGGCGCGCACATATATTATTTTTCGGGAGCGATGAGGTGTACCATGTAAGCAAATAATTACTTTTTTAAAAATTAAATAAAAATAAGATAAAACGAGTTGGAATCCTATTACAATTCAAAATGATCGGTGGAAGCTAATATCCTTTATCACGATAAGATTAAATTCACAATAAAATTATCATTAAGCAAAAAACAAAAAAAAAAAAACTGTGTTTCCTTATACCCATGAGTCTCTATGAAGTATATATACTTCCAATGTGATTCTCACACCATTAGACCCCCAAATCACTTATCCCTTCTCCTCCTTTCTTAGATTTTTTTGTTCCTATAACTTTTTTATAATTTGATTTGTTTTATTTTATTTTAATCTTCACAGGTTGTTGATCTAGAAAATTCAAGCTTTGTATCATAAATGATTGTAGATTTTAATATGGTATAAATTTGTTTCTTCTTCCCACTTCTTTATTTTTTTCGTTCACATTTGTTTAGTGATTGATGATTTTATTATGGTATATTGTTTGGTATAGAGGATTTAATATTCATTAGTTCAGTAATTAAGTTGAGAAAAATGATCAAGTATAATTAGGTATTAATATTGTCTTCATTAGACCATTCGTATAATTTTTTTCGTTCATCATATTTTGCTTGATTTGAAATATTTAGATGCGATTATTTTGCATTGTATCATTAACATATACACTAATCTTCATGGAAAAATTGTTAGTTTGACTTATAAAGCATATTTAATACTCCTAGGTTTTGGAGCCACTAAAGTGGTTAAGCATGCAAATCCAAACAAGTCTTTCCTCTATCTCTCCAATTAAATGTGACTTGAATTTTATGGATGATCAACTTTTTAGTTTGACTAATAAATTTTGAACAATGAAAGTATTCAAAAGTGGTCAAGTAGAAAAATTTGGATATGAATAAACCACTAGAATTTGAATATGAATAAGCCACTAGAATTTTGGTTTTTGTAAATTACGAGTTGACAACTACCAAGATTAGATTTATCTCAAAAGAATTTGTGTAGATTGAAACTGTTAAGATAGTTACTTTAATATAGGATATATTATAGACTAGAAGATAAATTCGATATTCAAATAGTAGTAGGAAACTTAACACATTTTATCTTAATAGTCATATAGTAAATTTTAACTATTTAACTCAATTTGGAAGAATACGGATATAAGAGTTCTACTTTAAATGAAGCATTTGACATTATTAGACTTTAAACTACTTTAAGTAAGAGATAAATCTAAAAGATAAGATGAAACCAAAATGATGGGATCAAATTGATATAATGACAATATTAAAGTTGATGATGAAACATTGAAACTAATAAGATTAAAAAGAATGATGATTTGTATCATTAATTGACAATCGGTTTGGTATACATACCCCGTCTATATTGAGTTTGTACATTTCATTGACATCTAAATAAAAAAGTATAATCATTTGTATTTTTGATTTCAATAACTACTACAAAGCTGCTACTCCTATTTTTGTTTACTAAAATATGAGTTTGACGGATATTAAATTCAATCCGTGCACCGCACGAGTTAAAAGGAGGTTCCAACCTAAAATCAATTGGCAATGGGTGGAGTAACTCCTCTAGTTATAAACACCTCAAGGCACTTTCATTTTTATCAATGTGGGACATCTCAATTAACAATATATGTTCAGTTTTTATTTAATTTTATTTATTATTATTATTATTTTTTGCCATTGGTGAGAACTTGTGCATGTGATATGTATGCATTTTGTTAGGTACAATAATTAGCTGAAAAGTAAGTCAAATTAGCTGCTTAACTAATTATGAAGCCAGTAGTTGATAACCGTCAAATTAAACTAGCCTAGCTAATTGAATAATAGAAATGGTTATCATTATGGTTTTGGTTTGTATAATTGAGTACTAGTTTTAGAGAAATTACTTGTTTATAATGATTACATATTTAACTCGTGGGTTTAAAAACACTGCAACATACTTAGCTAAACAATGAATCATGACAAAACCTCTAACATCATCGAGATAATACACACAATTCGTCGATCTTTTCTTAAAATGTTGTCTATACTCTGCATCGATTTATGTAATTAAACTAGTTGGATCGATGAGACAGATTAATTAACATTGCTATGTAATCTAATGTATTACCAAACTAACTACTATAAATTTTTTTTATGTACTCTCATTCTAGAACCTAGATTTTTGGTTGTAGCAACAAAAACAATGACACAATGTAATCCCACCATTTGACTAAATCTATTTGCATGTAGTCTTACACTCTTTCTTGAGTTTCTGTCATGTTAACGGATCTAGAAATATAATAACGTGGGTGCAAAATTTAATTAATCTGTCGATGTAAGATGGACGTAGAATTTGTTTTCTTTTTGAATAATCTGGTAGCAATTGCCTCTAGTACACCAGGTTGGATCCGCCAATAGGTTCCGACCACATTACAATGGAAAATACTCACCGAAGAAAATGAAAATAAAACAACATACATTACAAAGGTGTACATAATCAATGTCCTTGCAAAATTGCATGTTAATGCATTGGTTGAACAATTAAATCCAATGGCTTGAGGGCATATTATAGCTAGCTACTCACAATATTATTATAAGTGAATGTGATCATTTTCCTTTTTCTTAATTAGATTATTATTAAGCAGATGTTGATTGGGACCCAAGTCTATCTACTCATACATAGGTGATGAAGATGATAGTGGCCAATTATGAGTGATGATTGTATAGACAGGCATGTTTAATTTGTTTTGTCCTTGTTTTCACCATTATTTGCATATTTCTAGCCACATCTAGCTTGCAAGAAAACATTTTCAATATATTACACAATTAAAAATTAAAAAAAATGGACAGATTATTTACTTACAATATTAATTGCCACTAGCTAGATATGTCTTCCTTGATCAATGGACCCATATACAACAAGTAGCTAGCTCGATCAGTAGATGAATATATTTGTGTCAAGCAGCTCATAATTGTATGAGTTCGTTGCATCTTTTTTTTTTTTTTTTTGTTGGTTGGAGAGTTTGTTGCATCCTTAGCTATTCAAGCTATATGTAACATATATATTTTTCGCAAGAAGTATAACATTAATCATAATAATTGACCTAATATAAGGCGGAAAGAAATTTATGTGCATATATACGTATGTAATCTCTCTTTTTCAACAAAATAAAAAAGAAAAACGATCCAATTGATCATAACATCGACTTTAATTTGCGGGAGGAGGGGAAATAAATAACAAATAAGTACATAATTCTTCCATTAGTAATAAGTATTTAAATTAGTCTAGCTAGGATTTGATTGCCATTTGCATCAATATGAAATAAATCATATTATATATTCTTTGACCCCTCCCTTCTTTGTCCAAAATATATGATGAAGTAATAATAATCATTTGGTAAGGCAACAAAACACGAAAGAACTTTGTTAAAATTTAAATAATAGTATTAGTCTACTACTTTTAAACTTAATAAGACAATCTCCTGATACCAACAGCAATTGATTTACAAAAACAAAAATTAAAAAAAAAAAACACACAGTAAAATAACAAATAAAGAGATCGAGAAGATAACGTTTATTTTCGTCATTATTCAAAGATTTATTTTAAGAATTGAGCAGCTACTTTCCAAGGACCACAGCATCTCACTGTTGCCATAATCCCAACAATTTTTATTAATTAAATATAGTAGTCACTAGTCACTAACTAACTAAAGGTTTTTAAGTAATTAAAGGAGTTAATTTTAAAACAATTAATTTGTGATAAAGACTGAAAATTCTCTAACCTAATGAATGAAATTGTCAAAGGATAAATGTAATGCACTTATCAGAACAAAGAAAAAGGATTGACTTATTAATACAAAATTTAAAGCTAACACATACGTGGAACCTTTTTTTTTTTTTCTTTTTTTGAAAAAGGACATGGAATATAATTTTTATCACTGAGAGGGGCATAATCGTAATAACTGCCTTTTTGGTACAATATCTTTTTCTTTTTTCCTTTTCTATTCCTACTGTCTTTTTTCATGAACTTATGCTACTTTTAGATCTCCTTGGTTGTTCATTTTGGTCTTGTAATTAGTGTGGAAATTCTCCTTTTTTAGTTGTAGGAAGAAAACAATATAACCTCGATCTTTTGGTCCCTTGAACATGTAACA
>BSSO01001683.1:0-22357 GCA_030267885.1 Mesembryanthemum crystallinum | reverse complement strand
TTATGATACTTCCGTTTGTGGGGCACTACCAAATGGCCTTTTCCGGCCAAATTCCATTTTTTTGGACCGAACTGCCCTCGTGTGCCTTTCACGTGATACTTAAAATTCCCCCTCCCTGCCTTCTTTACCCTTCCAAACTTGAGTAATCAAATAAGTGTCGATGGGTTGGATAATGACCAAGCGTTTAGAGGGGTGGAATGGCGTTACTTTTCTTTTGGGGGTCGTATCAACCTTATCTAGACTTGTTTGGCTTCCATTCCGTAGTATTTTTCGTGTATCTTTAGATTGCCTAAGCAGGTATCTAGAAATATATAAAGGATTATGTGTGAGTTTCTTTGGTTGGTCGGTGGGTCAGAGATCTAGAGATCATCTGGTTGCTTGGGAGAGTGTGTGCAAAGGAGATGGGCCATTTTTGTGTGTGTGCGCGTGGGGGGGGGGGGGGGTGGCGGCTCAGTCATGGTAACTTGGTTGCGTGCATGTAGAAGGGATTCTTGTGTTGGCAAATTGCTAGCCCCTGCAAATTTATCTCCAGAATCTACCCATCTTACTTGCCTCTCGTCAACCTCAAGGTTGCCCTAGGATATAAGATTTTTTTAGGAATATTTGTTTTGAATAATCCAAACTATGTGTGAGTTGTAGAAAATAAGCCCAACTGCACTATTTGTATGTAATAATCTGAGCTATCGCTTTGATTGCAATATGTGCACCAGTCTTGACGATGTTAGCCATCCCGTATCAAATTTTTCATGATGAATGAAATGGGCAAACATGATTCAATTGATTATCCATATATTGGGAGTTCAACTTGAGGATTATCAAACCAAATAAGTATCCGGAAGGGTAATGTCGTCAAGGATAGAGCATGCATTGCAATCAAAGTGATAGTTCAGATTATTACACACAAATAGTGAAGTTGGGATTATTTTCGGCAACCCCCATATAGTTTGGATTATTCCAAACAAATTTTCCATTTTTTTATGGGAGGATGCCTAGAGGGGTGACGTTCCCTTTTCTGTTTCTTTTCCCCGTCTCTATGACCTCTCATCCCTTCATCTCATGCCAATTTTTCGTTTTTATTTTTTCCATGGTGTTTCCATCTCTTGGAATTTCCATTTGACGAGAAATGTTGATAGGAGAGAAGTAGACGAACTCTCTGCTCTGCATCTTCCTCAAGATTCCTTCTCTTATAGTGTTCAGTTTGACACTAGGGTTTGGGCTTTATCAAACGCACGGACTTTTTGTACGGAGTCTTTTTTTTCCAGCACTTGATAACTAGCCCTCATAATTCTTTGTTCCCTCTTAGGTCTGTTATTTGGGAAGCTAAAGTTCCCTTGAAGTTTCATGCTTTCTGTTCGACCGTGGTGCTGAATTAAGTTAACAGCATATAACAACAATATGGGGCAGAAAAGGAGGCTCTATAAGGCACTATCTCCAAATGTGTGTGTGATGTGCTTTAACAGCGGGTATACTAACAACCACCTCTTCCCTGTCATTTTGCTTGGGTGTTTTATGTTTGGCAACGCTTGTTTAGACATCTGTGGAGAGTGTTGGGTTTCTCCTTCAACCTTGTTGTCAATGTTCTGGTGAAGTGGTGAACTACAGAGGCTTAGGGCCTAAAAAGGAGGGAAGATTTTGTGGGCTGTGGGCTGTGCGATGTTTTTTGTTGAATGGTGTCTGTCAACCGAGAGGAACAATCGAATTATCTGAAATTTGACTCTCTCCGAGGAGTTGGTTTGGGTCTAAGTGGTTCATCTCGCTTCTGTTTCACCTTTTTCACATAGGATTTTTTGTGAATCCCTTGGTCACAAGTAAAGAGGGATTGACAAGCTTTAATTGAATGATTTTTCCCTTTAGAAGAACGTCTTGTTCTTTTTCTTGTACTCAGAAGTTAGATTTTTATCTAAAAGAAAACAATACCTCATTATAAGCCATATCATATAGCTGGAAGACACAATACACTAAGATACTTGACATTAAAGGCCAATTTCTCAGGAGACTGAACCAGGACATTGGAGTTGCAGTTCCAGCATTTTGCAGTTTTTCTTCATCATCCACAGAAACATTTCCCAGATCATGAGGCTCATCCTGAATTCCACCATTAGCTTCATGCGTATGCAGTGTTTCCTACAGAAACTTGAACAAGTCAGCAACACGTAATGCTATAACACAATGAATATGAACAATAGATGCCAACTTTTGCTGGGCAGCTCTAGAAACACACTTCAATTACTGACTTTATGTCAATCTAAACTCAAAAGAATGGAAAAGGGCAGGAGGATACATTCATGATCTAACAAGATAGAAGACCCATAGACAAGCGCAGTTTTAAATTCGCAAAAAATAGAAGAGTAGTTTAGCCACGATGCACTTTAGCAGCATAATAATGCTTATCTCCACAGCATAAATTAAATAAAATTGAAAAGATATTGGCTTTAATCAATGTATTCATTCAACAATTTGCAATGATAAATGAATTCCTATCAATACTTGGCAATCAGAGTCCAATTTAAAATTGCATGTTAGCAAGAGCAATTTTTGTTCATTCATTCTTTGATACGAAAGGTTGTGTAGCTCTGACAATTCTGACACAACCCTACAAGCCACGGTCAGTTGGCATAAGTAGTTGGAACCGCACAAGTAACCTACAGTATACAGGAAACAACCACTGAACCATACCTGACCTCAATGCAACTTCTCCAAATGGAGGTCAAGGTCAACGAAAACCTCGTCCTCAATCAAACTCGAACTTTGAGGATGATTGAGTATATATATTTAAGTCCACATGATCACTATTTCCATGGCGACATGCAGAACTTCACAAGTGCATAGCACGCACCAATTTCAATGTTCATTCTCCACACAAAATGACAAATGATAAAGATTAGGGTTTTCTCCAACTTTATAACAAGGTGAAGTTTATATAAGCCCTTAACATTCTTATTCATGAAACTTTCAATTCCCATAGCTGCTACTTGTATCTGGTATGTATTTCCAATACACATACTAACATGTCAAGAGGGATTTTCCTCCACTCAGTCACGAGGATAGTTTACTTGTCGATTTGACTTTAGAGCTCACAAATTATAGCACTAAGCCTTACCAATCCGCTGACCAGGACAAAAATAGACAAAAGTCCAGATATCTAACACTACCGTGTCTATGTGATTTGCATAGAACAGAAACAAACACTAAAAATACTGCAACTACTAGAATCAGTTTTGAACATATGACCAATTGATTCCCCAAACACAATTTCGTCCTAGTTTTTGAGATTCAACTGCCTCTAGTTTGATACAGATGCAGCACACAATAAACTGCACTTTATACCAATTTCTAACATTCTCAAGTAAAATTGCAAAAAAGAATTCAGTCCTGCTAATGCAGAGTGAGAAAAGTCCATGAAAATGTATCGGGAATGGTATAGTAGAGACAGAGAAAGAGACCATACCGGGAGCCAAAAGCAAATACAGAATACACCCAAAGCAAAGATTGATATCACCAAAGAAACTAGAAAGTATGGGAACCTACAATTCATCATTGAAATCGGAAGCAATTAATAAATCAAGAAAGAAAGCAGCTGCAGATAGCACAATGGATATCGAACAAAAGAAAAAGTAGATTGTACCTCCCAAAAATTGATTCCTCAGAAAATATATTTGGAAACTTCTCTGCAGGCTATGGGAAAATTATTGGAAAATCCAAACCACAAATAATCAACAAAAGATACCAAATAAGGGGTGCATGGATTTCAATTCTCAATTCCATATATGAAACTCCCAACCATGAACAACACAAATTGGAATTTCTAGGTTTTAAACGCAAACTCTCATGGCATAAATCAAAATAAGTAAATAACTTCAAGCTACAGAAAAGAAATGCACCTTTGGAAGATAACCACCAATAGCTGGGCCAATGACCAAACCAACTCCCCATGATGAAGATATCTGCAATGAGTTCTTAGCATTCAAAATCACTCAGCTATCAATTGAGTCTGGTAACCAAGCTAGCCAAGGCAAAGTAAGTTTTATTCATACCATTGTCAATCCCAACGATTGATGTTCCTTTCGACAAACTTCAGTAGCATATGCCTGGTCAATAAGAAGCTCAGAAATTGATTAATGGTAATAAGCCATGCACCCTTGTAGAAGATGATAATTTTGTTGAAAAGAATTAATAAAAACTGATGTGCATCAGGTGAGAAGGCCTGTTACACCAAAAGTTTGTGTTTTGTGTCTTCGAGGTATTGTGATGAATGTGGATCAATTCTCTTTATTGTTCTTCTGCTCAATGGCTTTGGAGGAGACAGTTACTTGTTTGGATCAGATGTAAGCTGCGGCTGGCACTGCTTCAATTGTCGATCATCTTATAATAAGATTATGTGGCACGATACGATATACAGTTCTAGGTGTACTTGTCAAAGCCAGAACTTTGTATTTGGACAGAGTGCATTTGCCCTCTCCTTTGAGAAAGATGCCTGTCTCTGATACTCAGAGGAAATACGGAATTTTTGTAATTCTTTATTCTTGATAGAGGACATCTTGTCCTGTACAATTGTATTGCTTCTCTTCCAAAAAAAAAAAAATTATATTTTGAAAACAATAATTTCTGACATTGAAAAGTTTGTTTCGGAGTAAGGAAGAGTAAAATCAACAGCGAGATAAAGCAGAAAACTGCCTGGTTTAGATAATGGGCTAAATACAGCCCTTTATAACAGAACAGCAGTCAACAGAAAGTATACAGAAGTCCAAGCCACTCCCATGCCGCCCCAGCAAGATGTGAGACCATGCATCTAACTGGGATCAGGAGAGGAGAATGATGAAATAAGCTTGATACAATTTTGTTAGGCAAAAACACCATCTTGTTCAGACTCTACAAAGGTTGAACTTAAATAGTGATATTGGGTTTCTAATATTGAAGGGAGCTTGTCCTCCTAGACATCTAGCAATGATTTTTTCTTTGAAGTATTTAGTATTAGGAACAAAGCTAGAACTGCAAATCTACAACAAAAGATATGTCCTCTCAAGCTCTGAATTACAAAGTTGACAACGAAGTTGATCAGCCAGGTTCAAAAGCGTCGCAATGCACTGGAATAAATCCATGACAACAGGTCAGGACTTTAATAACACAGTGGCTTCATAGCGTGAATAACATCAAAGCAACATCTTATTATCAACTCTTCCATCAGGGATGTTTATCAAAAGTAACTGCTGCGAGGAATAGTGGTAAAAGAGGATTAAGAGGCGTTCAATGGCGTAGAATGGAATCACTATGGAACTTGAAACCTCTAGGTAATGAATGGGAACTCCAAACCTGTTATATGTTATTTGCTTAGTGAAGGTATGAAATTAAAACCAAATTTGTATTCTTTCATAAAACAATTGATACGAGACATATCATTTTGATTCCAGTGGACAGTGGGGTGGGGTGGTTTCAAGTGGTTTCACTTTGGGGGGAACTTGGATCTTGGGGGTTTATCATGCTCAATGTAGCTAAGCAAACACTAGGATGGATTCAGTGAACCCATTATTCCCTTAGACCAAAACAAACAGGCCCTTGAAAGGCGAAGAAGGGAGGAAAACAAGCTAACAAAGAGTGTGGCAGAAATAGAACTCCACAAATGATGAAGTGCACATACCAAGATTGGACCAGATACGCCACAAAAAGCTCCAATGAGAAATCTTGCAGCAAGTGCCATCCAATAACTTGTACTCAAGCCAAATAGCATGCTGAATATGACTCTGTCATGAGCATGCATCAGAGCAAACAGTAGTACTAATAAGATTGCCAGTTGAGTTATTTATAGCAGAGACCTAAAATTCATGAAAGCGTATTTACACTGCCAATGTGCCAAGAATCATGACAGGTCTTCGGCCATAAGAATCAGCTATCACACCCCATAAAACAGCGGTCAAAGTTCTTCCTACCATAAATGCAGATCCTTCAACATACAGAAATATCAGACTGAAGTGTTAACTCTCATGTAATATCTGCAGGAATGTCTGGTCCAGAATACCAAGAATCATGCTTACCTACAAAACCAGCATAAAAACCAATATCTTCTTCCCTTTCTGCTATATGGAAGTCCCTCATCTACACAGACCGAATTATAATAATATGTTTATATCATCCTACCAAAATCTAGCTTTGGAGAACAAATTAACAAAAAATCCAAAAATAAGACCTTTTCCCTAATAACTACAAAAGTAAGCGTATTTATAACTTGTGGGCAGAACAAAATAAAACTCAAATGAAAAGCTAGAGAGTATTCAGAACTTAGCGTACCATGTAATACAGGAAAGGGAATATGGATGATACTGGCAAGGCTGCAACAATAATGAACAAGGAAGATATATCAGGATTACAATGCAAACCTAGCAAAATCAATTAGAATAATTAGCAGATGAAGCCCTATAAGGGCATATGGCAATTACTCAATCACAAATACACATTCTCTATGAAAGCAGTTAAGTTGGAATTATACACTTCCAAAGTTTAAAAGTATCAGGATCAACCTCATTGCTAAAATCAACTTTAAATTATTTAAGTAGTCATGACTGTCTATAGTCTAAACCACTCTAAGAGAACCCTTCTACTACAAATATCACCACTTAAGGTTCAGAAGTAGCTTCCTCTAAAAGATAAATAAGAGCCTGTTTGGCCAAGCTTCTCTCAACTTCTACTTTTCCCTTCGCATTCCTTCTCCACCACCCTTCCACAACTTTTGACTTCGAAGAAGTTCTACTTCTACCCCTACTTTTAACTTCTTCGAAGTCAGAAGTGGAGGAGGTGGTGGAGGAATAAGGGTGGTGAAGAAGGAAGGTAGAGGAGAAGTAGAAGTTGGAAGAAGTTTGGCCACACGGGCCCTTAATATAAATGCATAATCCAAAGAGAAAAGTTACATTACATAATTCACAATGACTCTAAGACCCCCCAACTCCCAAGCATAAATAAAAGAAAATAAACCCATTGCCAAAGCTTTCAAAATAACCAGTTTGCCCATAACCTTCAACTAGCTCATCATCCAATTCCAGTATCAATCAAAGCACCAACACCCCAATAGCAAAGGAAAGAAACAGAAAAGAATGTAAAACTCTGAGCTTCCCAGTAAAGTTGCTAATTTGCCAAATGCAGTGCATGATTTCACTAAAACCAAAAAAAAAAAAAAAAAAAAAACTTGGAATTTTGAGAAACTAATATAGACATTGAGGCATCAAATTAATTACTAATAAGAAAGTTTCACAACAGCATTTAAACATAAAAAGAGTAAACAGATAATGACTTTGATTATAATTGAAAAGCAGTCCACATTCACATACACACCTTAATGATTTACGTCCTCCATTTTTTTAGGGATTTTGCAACAAAAAAGGGTGCTGTTGCGATTGAAAACATATTAAAAGCTTTGTTTGTTATTTGCTATTCAACAATGGTGAGCTTCTTCGAACTAGTCCTCAAAATGATTGCCACAATCAATCGTTTTGCATTTTTTCAATTGCTTCAGCTTACTTGTTTGAATTAGGGTTTGGAATGAAATTACAAGGAAGAGAAAGAATTCCATAATGATAGAGTATCTCGATAGTGGTTTCGATGTAGGGTGGCAGATGCAAAGTCGTTTGAAACATTTCAGGATTTCACAAAATTCCATATTCGAAACAAAGGGATGTAGTATTGTTCTAAACGGCTCATAAAGATACTCGGTTAAAACTTTGATCGGTAATAAACTACTTGAGTACGAGCATCCCTACTTGACTCGTTGGTATTATTTTATATTTTACCGCTTAAAAAAATGTAAATAGTTAATACACTAGTAAGCAGCTCGTAAACTTACTCAATCAAATCTCATTAGATAATAAATAAACCGAATCTGAGGACCAATATGATATTTGTTTAAACAACAAGTTGAGTATAAACACAAAGATACTCAACTCGGCTTGTTTACAAGCTACAATCCTACTCTTACTCCCGCCAATGAGCTAAGATAGAAATAAAGAAGATGACCCAACACTTGCAACTAAATGGAAAATAGAATCAATAATGATAAATCAGTGGCATAATTAGGTGATCATCATTAAGTATACCTCTATCCAATCCTCCTAAAATGAACCTCTCACTCCTAATCCTAACCCTCCTCTGCCTCACCACCCAAAATAATAATTGAAAGTAAAAATCGTGGCAAAAGATACACGTAACACTTTTGTGCAACCGTCTAACTATTAGACCACATAATTTAGAGATGACTTTTCATAATTTAAAGACGACTATTAGCGACATAGGAATGATCTTTGACAACTTTATAATTTTATAAAATTATCCTATGTTGTAATAATAATAATAATAATAATAATAATAATAATAATAATAATAATAAATAAATAAATAAATATAAAAAATCATACCAAAGCCACTAAAAGTCGCTCCCAAATAGTGAAAAGTCACCTATTGCTTGAGTCATTTAACTTAGATAGTTGTACCCAAGAATTTGCGAAAGGCGAAAATCCTAACTAGAAAAACTATATACAACTTATACTAATGCAAATTTTTAACAATCTGCCATGTTTGATGTTGTGGAGTTAATTAAAACCAACAAAGAACCACATCAACAACTTATTATTCTTCACTCCATTAGTTTTCATCCTCACTGCCTTCATAATCAATTGAAATAAAAGGAAAATTTAAACTTCAAAAATAAAAAAATAAAAAAAATATGGGTTGTACAGCC
Source organism: Mesembryanthemum crystallinum (assembly GCA_030267885.1). Lineage (NCBI taxonomy): Eukaryota > Viridiplantae > Streptophyta > Magnoliopsida > Caryophyllales > Aizoaceae > Mesembryanthemum > Mesembryanthemum crystallinum. Next base: position 13,638 of record BSSO01001683.1, on the reverse strand, counting down.
CTTATCATAGGGGCCTACAACCCCCTTAGAAAGCAGCATAGCAGTTACCAGCAGCAAGAGAGATAACCCATATGAAGAAGAAATTAAGCCATGGTGGATTTAGGCACTCTGCTTTACGCCTCTGCACTTTGCATCCTGGGCAGTTCTCGTAGTAGGACACTTTGTAAGGTTCCTCCTTCGACAACAGTGACTCTATCTCCGCCATTGTTGGTTCTTGTTCTACTGATGCTATTGTAAAGCAGACCTTTACCGAGTTTTTGAGCACATCAGCTTGTCACTGATGAGACTAGTCTCAATGTAGCCATCACTTAACCCAACTTCAATAATTGAGTTTAAACCCAACCTACAGACCATTAGTATTCATGCGTTTCATCTAATAATTCGATGAGACACGTCTCTGAAAAGAATTTGCCTTTTCCAATTTGGTACAATTGATAAAATCTTTAATTAACAAAAATATCTATGCTAATATAGTATGTGGAATAGGGGTGGCAATAGATAGGATATGGATATCTATTTTTTTTCTCCATCCTTGTCCATATCCATTTATTTTCTCCATCCTTATCCATATCCAATTGATGAAGCGGATAAATGGATATACGTTGGATATGAAATTAAGTTTTCCATAAAGATATATTCATTTATGCACGACATAATATTGGTTTAGAATAATAAAATCGATAACTAACAAGCCATAATATATCAAGTTACAAATATACCAAGTTACACAACAAAGACAATTTGTTCCTCAAAACTTGCAAAAAGTGTTTATATTTAGAAACCCACCTGGAATTTCCGAGTTTTCTTAAGAAGACCAAAATCCGCCTTGATTATCAGATTGCACGCCACCTCATGCTACATGGTTGTTTGGTTCACCATGAGAAGTCCCATTTCTCAAAAGTTGTAATATTCAGATATTGAAAACTTTTGAGAATTACTAAAAAAAAAATTATTTGGTTGATACAAGAAGTGGTTATTTGGTTCATTGTACGCACTAATATGGTTGTTTAGTTCACTATAAGCACTAATATCTTTGGGAGGTAACAGTATCACCACAGGAAAATCTTAGTTATTTTTCACTCCATTAGTTTTCATCCTTACTATCTCCAAAATTGGCGAAAAAGAAAAGAAAGAAGGGGTTGGCCAACCCTTATTACAGGGTATACAACCCCCTTAGGAGTAGCAAGAGCAATAATCCAGATGATGAAGAAATGAAGCCATGGAGGATCTAGACACCGTCTTTTCGCCTCGATCTGCACCTTGCATCCTAGGCAGTTCTCGTAGTAGTACACCTTGTAAGATTCCTCCTTCGACAACAACGATTCTCTCTCCTCCGCCATTCTAGATGGAAAAAAAAGCCAACTTTGAAATTGGCTCTGATAAATGTATACAAGAATTACTAGGCTAGTGGAAGAATACAAATATTTATGATGCCGATTTCAAGATAGACAGAAAAGCATTAGAGATACCATTCATGATCCTTGATTTAATGTTGTGTTATGGCACAAATTTTTCTCGCATCGGTTAATTGATAGCAAAGAAAAGGATCGGTATTTGAGATGATGGAGACTTGTGAAGTTTTCGAAGTTAACAAATGACTCAAGAGTTTACAATATTCAGAAAGGGCTAGGAATACAGATGAAACAATGATCAGTATACAGCCTTCTTGGATTAGCAAGTCTAGTAATACATGCTAAATTGCTAATCTCTTAAGCACACCTCAGTAACAAATTGTTCCTAGAGCCTATGAAGACCGGAGAATCAGCTGCCAAAAGTTCATTTTTCCGCTTCTATACCTGGAGTATCGACGTTTCTGCTTCTATACCTCTGTAGTATCAATGAAATATGGAGAAATCATACAATACTGTGAAACCGAAGAGATTTCAAAGATCCCTCCAGTGAAGAATGGCTTTCTTGGAATCTCATATGGGTAGAAGCTTGAATGCTGAAGTATAAGATTATGGAACAAAACTCGTTAGGCAAACTCGCGAGCTGGTCTAGCGAGGAAAGGCTTGAAGGTCAAGAACAACCCAAGAAATTCGATGACATTGAGTATGAAGAAAACCATGTGACTCCCTGCAAGTCCAGTAATGGCATGTAAGACATCTCAACACAAGATATAAAAATAGTATGTGAAGTAACACAAAGGTGTAATTTTCAAGGGAGAAATACCTGGAAGGAAGCGAGCATTCAGGCGTGTTTCAGACCAAGAAAGACTACAAAGAAAAACTATGATGTTAGAACAATTATTGCCAGTTATATTTTGACATGAGCTTTGCAGAATTGAGATGTTTTACACTGACACTTCTATTAAGCACCCAAAACAAAATCTATCCTGAATTTCGATACTTGAATCAATCATCTTACAGGGTATCGCTAATCACTCTACTAGGTAACATATCTTAAAATTAACTAACAAGAAAAAAAGTTCTTACAGGTATCCAGCTGCAGCAGGACCAACCGCTTTACAGAAAGACATAGCACACATAGCAATGCCATTTGCAGCTCCTCTATGTCTTTGACTCTGTTATGAAATTTAATAAGATAGCGATCCCAAGGTAGCCTAGTTGATAAAATATGTAAACAGAAAGATACAGAAAGAAGATTTACCACTGCTCTATTTTGCAGGAGAAACAATCCTGTAGTGATAGATACCTGTAAGTTTTGGAAGTCAGAGAATATACAGACAACTTAAACTCAAGGATTATTGGAGGATGATATGGATAATGTCATTTTTGAAGCTTTACAGAACTAAAATTGAGGGTCATTCTCCTTATTAAAGCTAAAAGGAAGGTAATTACAAATTAAACATTTGTATGTGTTGGACTTAGCGCTGTTCATGAATGGCATGGCCCATCAGACCCTGAAAAGGACGGATACGAACATGGAACTTTGGTGAATTTATAAAGGCATGACCCGCTAGCCCAGCCCAAGCCCATTTTCCCTGGCCCACAGGGACATATTTCATGCCAAGCCTGGACCGCATCTCAGGCATCATGTATTGGTATGTAGAGGAACACATGCAAACACAGTTATACGATAGAGTATTAGACTTTATTGATAGAAAAAACAAGAGACATACCGAAAGCACATTTTTCATCGCTGAAGCAAGATCAATTACAACTGTGAGCCTCCAGCCGGATAACTTAGCAATGAAGGGATAACATGACAGCAATGCAATACTAATAACCTACAATTAAGTGAAAGCAAGAGTTATCAATGAAGCGCAGTATAATGCAAGTTCCTCCTTAAGAAAAGGGATATGTAACGAAAAGACATACTGCGCCAGATCGTGAAACTGTGAGTGGTCCAAAAGTTCTCTCCAAGAATGGGTAGAGAAATAGCTGACAAAACAACAGCCCAACTCCTACAATCATTTACAAAGAGCCGTATCAGAGAAAAATAATGTAAAACCAAGCTAAATCAGTATGCAGCGTCAAGGCCAGATTGTAAATCCAAACATTGTTGGCATAGATCATTTCAATGACTTAAAGAATTTTATTTTAATAAGTTCAGTGTCCTCAAATATATATATCACTTGCAAACTTACACATGGAAGCAGATCCTTGAACCATCTGGTGCTCATTTTTGAAATTTTCAAGCTATCCCCTAAGATAGCAAGAAGTATAACTTCTATGAACACACCTGATGAGGTACATAGATTGGACACAGGCTTTTGAAATTTGAACTATCAAAATCTATTTGTCGTTCCATCAGTTCTTTAGTACAGTGTTGTCAATTAACCACAGTGAGCAATGACCATCAATTTCTCAGTGCTTGCTAAACAATTTGGTTGTCTTATAATCTCATCCAGTAATTTCTACTATGATTCTCAAATTATCTCTCGTATATTAGATACCGGTTACAAGAAAAGCTATTGTTTATTAGATGAAAGCTTATGAACTTTTCTACCACCTACACAAGGTTTGCATAAATCTGTTGAGCTACATACCTGATACTGCTAGAGCTTGACCAATATCTTCAGTAGAAAGACCCACTCCTCCATAAGTCCTGGGACTAACACCCCATAATGAGAATATCTGATTTAAAGGGGCCAGAAAAAAGGATATCAATCCAATCATTACTGGAATAAAAGCAGAATATTGCAACGACACACATTAAAGCCATAAATGTAGGGAAGGGGACCGTGAAGATCCTCAGAATAAAACTAGAAAACATATTCGAATATCAAACAGAAGATATACAAAAATATTTCATCTTCCATCACATCTATGAATGAATTATCAATGCTGTGTAAAAGGTTGTCGTGCAATCTTAGGGAAAACCATGATACCCTGCTACGTCGTCAAGGAAGAAAGCTGAGGGGGCCCAAGCAAGCCCATAAATCATAGGTCATAGTGAGCATGGGCTCCAATCTAAAACCAATTGGCAATGAGAGTAGCCTACTACATTAGAGCTCTTTAGCTTAATCTTCTAATGTAGGACAACTAATTATATGTTCCAAATGAACCTCTCAGATCCCCTCTCCATCCCCCATTTGAACTGAAATGAGCAACAAAAAGCACAAACCCTACAAAGCACTCTCAGGAACAAAACTGGGTTGCTAATAGTAAAACTGCAAACAGGCACAAAATGGTAAATGACCGAATCAAATGCTGCAGAACCCTAGACAGAATCATCTGTTATCCTACTGCGATACCATTTGTTAAGGGAGAAAACTAAGGAGAGACCCCAATTCCATAGCACATCGTTTACACATTAACTATTAAGATTTGCACTATACCTTTGAGCCCCCTTAGAGCAAGTGGAGGTTTTTTTGGTCATTAACTTCAACGCGCATGGGAAATGGGAATAGTCGGGCAAAGCCCGGATACCCATGTTATCTAAAAAAGAATTGTATTATACTCCTTCCGTCCCCTATTTAGTTTTCATAAACCTCAAATATTTTGTCCCTTATTTATCTTTCATAACCCAAAAATCACCAACACTTCCCTATAATACCCCCAACTAATTCACCAATACAATAAAAAAATCTAATCTCTCTCCAATTACTTCACTTTTCAGATTTTTTACCCTCTCTCAATTAATATCTCTCTTTATTAATTTATTCTCTCACACTAATATCTATCTCTAATATTTTAATCTTTAGCACATGGGTTCTCCTACAAGGGCAAAATAGACAAAAAAAGCCTCTACTTAATATTTACCCCAAATCAACTTCTAAAAGCTAAATAGGGGACGGAGGAAGTACCTGTTTAGTTTCGAGGGGATGGCTGTGGTGTTTAGGGGGATCGAACCAATAAGTCTGGTTCTGAAAATTTACTAGTCCAAACGTAAATCTGTTTTTTCAATAGGATGGATAGTCACCATCACAAAATACCTTGATATAGACAAATCATTTGCCTTCTCTGCCCTCCCCCATACTTCAGTAATCAGAAATGTGTTGATGGGTTAGATAGTCAGCATTACAATACCTCAAAATAGGCCATATCATGTAGCTGGAAGACACAAAATACTATGATAGTTGATACTAAAGGCCAATTGCTCAGGACACTCGACCAGGAAACTGTAGTTGCAGCTCCAGTATTTTGCAATTTTTCTTCATCATCAAATCGATACACAGAAGCATCCCCCAGATCATGAGGCTGATCCTCAATTCCACCATCAACATTATGCGTGTGCAATGTTTCCTACACAAACTTGTACAAGTCAGCAACATGTAATGCGATTAAACAATGAATATGAACAGAGGCCATATTTTGTTGGCCAGCTCCAAAGACACATTGCCATTACTGAGTCAATCCAAACCCGAAAGCATGGAGAAAGGAATGATCCAACCAGACAGAAGACCCACACATAAGCGCAGTCTAAAAGTCGCAAGAGATGAAGAGTATTTTATCACAGTGTACTTTTGCAGCATAACAATGCTTATCTAGAACATAATCCAACTGAATATGCAGAGTGCTTTATGTACTCATTCAAAAATTTGCCGAGATATATGAAGTCCTGTAATACTTGGAAGTCAGAGTCCATATTACAATTGCTTGTTAGTTACAGCATTTTTCATTCATTCATTCTCTGACAGTCTGACTAATGGAAGGTGGAGTAGCTTTGACAATTCTGACACAGCACTACAAGCTAATAGTCAGTTGCCATGAGTAGTTGGAACCACATAGATAACCAAAGTATATAGGGCCAGTGAGCCAATCCTGATCTCAATGCAACTTGTCCAATTGAGACCGAGGTCAACCAAAACCTCTTCCCAACCAAACTCAAGGATGATTGACTATTGAGTTAAATTAGGTCAATACAATCACTATTTACCAACTCCCAAGGCTGTATGCCAAACAGTACAAGTGCATAACAGGCCAAAGTTCAATACTATTCTCCACACAAGATGACAAATGATAAATACTAGGGTTTTCTCCAACTATAAAACAAGGTGAAGCTTATATGTTATATATAGTCCTAAACGCCTTTATTCATGTAATATTGAATTCCCAAATGTGGTCATATGTTCACAGCTGTCAAAACGGATTTTCCTAAACTAAGCCCTGAGGATAGTTTACTTGTCTAGCTGGCTTCAGAGCTCACAAAGTGTATCACTCAGTCTTGCCAACCTGGCCAACCAGGATAGCAAAAGACAAAAAACCTAGATGTCTGACACTAGTGTAACTGTGTCATTTACATAGTAGAACAAAAACAAATACTAAAATGATGCTACCATTAGAACCAGTTGTGAACATATGACCAAATAAATCCATAAGACATAATTCATCCTAGTTTTGGAGATTTAACATCCTCAATTCAATATGGATACTGCACACAATAAAGCTCATTTTACACCAGATTATAACATTCTATGGTAATTTTTCCAAAAGAGAATTACTAACAGCCTGTTTATTAGGATAAATAACACAGAGAGTAAAAAGGTAAATAAATATGTATATGGAAGGGAATAAACAGAGACAGTGAAAGAGACCATACCGGGAGCCAAAAGCAAATAAATAACACACCCAATGCAAATACCGATATCACCAAAGAAGCTAGAAAGTATGGGAACCTACAAATCATCATTGAAGTCGGAAAATGTATCAACAAAAATGCAGCCGCGTGTAAAAGCAATGGGTAATGAACAGCAGAAGAAACTGACTTTACCTTCCAAAAATTGATTCCCGAGAAAATATATTTGGAAACTTCTCTGCAGGCTATGAGAAGATTAATGGAAAATCCAAACCACAAATAAACAAAAAGGGGAGGGGTGCATGAATTCCAATTTTCAAATCCATATACTACAACCTTGAACAAAGGGATTTCAAGGCTTTAAATGCAAACTTTAGTGGCATAGATCAATATCTATGTTACGTTACTCGGACTCGGCTAAAAGTGTTTTGACATGGACAGACTCGCCATTATTTGGATCTGCGAGCTTTTGGCTTAGAATGAAGTGTTAAGTGCCCATACTCCATACCCATGTCAGAGTGTTTAGGATATGACATGGGTGTTAAGAGGTGAAATGAAGAGTCCGAGTAACATATATCAATAAAAATAATTTTACTTCAACCAACAGAAAAGATATGCACCTGTGCAAGATAACCGCCAATTGCTGGGCCAATGACCAAACCAACTCCCCATGATGAACTTATCTGCAATGAGTTGAATGCTTAGCATTCGAAGTCACTCGGCTATCAATAGAAAGTGTAGTAACCACGCCAAGGCAAAGTAAGTTTATTCATACCATTGCCATTCCCAACGATTGATGTTCCCTTCGACAAACTTCAGTAGCATATGCCTGGAGAATAAGAAGCTCTCATCTTAGGAACTTATTACATGGACTAAAGAACAGACAAGGATAAGATTCTGTGGCATGATCCTTTGCACAGTTCTTTGGTAAACTTTGATTAAAGAGAAATGATAGAGCCAGAACTTTAAATTTGGGACACAGTGTAATTGCCATCTCCTTTGAGTGATGCCTGTCTCTGATACTCAGAGATAATATGGAATTTTAGTAATTCTTTATTCTAGATAGAGGACATCTTTTCATATACTATTGCTTTGCTGGTTTTCCAAATAAGTGTTTTTTTTTTTTTTTAATAACAGTAACTTCTGATATTGAAATGTTTGATTGGGCGTAAGGAAGAGAAAAATCAAGTGCAAGATAAAGCAGAAAACTGCCTAAATTTGAAATGGCATAGAGCCTTCACAATAGCAAATTAATATGCAAGCCAATCATGGTTGCCCCAGCAATATGTGAGACTCTGCATCTATTCTTGAATCTTCACTGAGGTCAGAAGAAGAGCACGCTGAAACAAGCTAAATATACTTTAACACATATCCTCCATCTTGTCCAGGTTCTAAAAAGCTTGAACTTACATATTACTTTTGGCTTTTTTATATACAAGAAACTTATCTTCCTGGGAATCTTGCAGTTAAACTATCGTATTCATCAGGAGGGTTTTAGGAAGAAAGCTTGCATATCTATACCAGCTAAAAAAAGACATCCTTTCATGCTAGCGTTACAAAGTTGACAATGAAGTTCATCAGTCAGTTTCAGAAGCCTAAAAATGCAAGGGGATAAATCCATTACAATAGGTCAGAACTTTGACAACACAAATGGCTTCAGTGTGAATAACAAATGGAGCAGCACTTGATTATCAACAATTTTCCATTAGGGATGTCTATCAAAAATAACTTCTTCTATGAAGCCAGTAAAGAGGTTAAAAAGACTAAGAAAGGAGAAAAAGAAAAGCACCAAATGGGTAAAGTTACTAGAGCCAAATAGTGCACACACCCTGATTGGACCAAGTATGCCACAAAAAGCTCCAAGGAGAAATCTGGTTGCAAGTGCCATCCAATAACTTGTACTCAAGCCAAATAGTGTGTTGAATATGATTCTGACATGAGCATACATCAAAGCAAACAGTGGCACTAGTAAGACTACCAATTGAGGTGTTTAAAAAAAGAAAGCAAAAACTCATGATAGCATAGGCACTTACACTGCCAATGTGCCAAGAATCATGACAGGTCTTCGGCCATAAGAATCAGCCACCATGCCCCATAGAACAGAGGTCAAAGTTCTTCCAATCATAAATGCAGATCCTTCAACATACAGACGTTTATCAGACTGAAATGTGAACTCCCAAGTAGTTTATTTGCATGCATATCTGGTCCAGAATACCATGAAATTGAAACATGCTTACCCTCAAAACCAGCATAAAAACTAATATCTTCTTCCTTTTCTGCAATATGAAAGTCCCTTATCTACACAAACAGACGTAATTATTAATATTATGTATATGAAGAACTACTAAAATCTAGTCATGGAAAACAAATTGACAGAATCAAAAAAGTACGACATTTCTACCTAAATGCAAATATAAGTGTGTATTTATAACTTGCGAGCAGAACAACAACTAAGTCATACTTGAATGACGCGCTAGAGAAAATTCAGAAATGTGCGTACCATGTAATACAGGAAAGGGAATATGGATGATACTGGCAAGGCTGTAACAATACCAAACAAGGGAGATATTAGGATTACAATGCAAACCTTAAACAATACAATTAGAGTAGTTAACCGGGGGGAATCACACACACACACACACACACACACACTCTTCAAACACATTACAGTATCAACCTCATCGCAAAATCAACTTTTAAATAGCTCATTTAAAAATTCTTGACCATCTACACTGCCCCAAGAAAAGCCTTTTACTCCAAACATCACCATCCAAATACAACAATAACAAAAAAGATGCAAATTTCAAGGTCCAAGAGTAGCTCCTTCCTATAAGATTAATCATGAAAGGATACAGGGTCATTGCATTTCAATGCCCAGCCAAATGAAAAACATTCATTGACAGATTTGACCATGACTGAGTCCCAAGTCCCAAGTATAGATATCCAACGCATCAAGCCAACCAGTTTGCCGATAAGCTCCCCATTATACCAAAAAAAAAAAAAAAAAAAAGGAATGGAAATTATGAGGACCCGGAGTAGCTTTTCAAAGTTAATATGAAATGACTCAGTGGTATTCATCGGCATTCCATAACCAAAACTAAGGTATGTTCCCACCACAGCAAGATAGAAAATGAAGAGAAAGTCCCAAAACTGACTACTGAATGGAAATGACAATAAAGAGTGATAAAACCAGCAGCAAAATTAGGCCATCATCAAGTGTACATCTCCATCAACCCCCCACCAAGGAACCTATCACTACTAACCCTCCCCTGTTCCCCCACCCTAAATAATTAAAAAGAAAATGCCACAGAATACGAGAAAAAGCTGACTACAAAACCATATAAAACGCCTAGTAATCAATATTAATGAGGGTTAGAATAAATCATATAAAAAAACTGCAAATTTCTAACATTTTTCCATGTCAGATTACTGGTAGATAATGATAACACCACTGAGAATCACTGGAACATCTTAGTTATTGTTTTAGTCCTTTATTTTTCCTCAATGCTACCTTCATATTTCATAATCAATGGGGGAAAAACTGCAGAAATTGTGATGATCTCTGGTTACCGCTATTAACAAATTATATTAAGAACAAATTTAAACAGCTTTCGCTACTCCATAATTCTGCGCTGACTCCAAATCCCAAGAATAAATAAAAATTTAATAAACCCATTTCCAAATCATCAAAGGAAACAGTTTGCTTAGCTCATCATCAAGTAATAATAATTATTGACCCCACCTCAAAAGAACCTCCAACTCCAAGTAAAACACTACCACCCCAATAGCAAAGGATAGAAAAAGAAATAATGTAAACTCTGAGTTCCCAGAGTAGGTTTTTTTAATGTGAAGTCATGAAACAACTCGGAATTCATCGAAATCGCAAGTGGAGGTCAACTGGTCAAGTACAATCCCTCGCAAACTTAACCAAAGGGCAAGACTGAGGCAACACAGTTAGCATCCAGGTGATATATTCTCCCTTGAAATATCCCATAACCAAAATAACAGTATGCATTGTTCTTACCCCAACCAATGGGCTATGATGGGGGAGAGGGACACAAAACTGACGACTGAATTGAAAACATAATCGAGAATGTTCATAAATCAGCAACAAAATTATCATCATCAAGTTTACAACTATACATTACCAAAAAAACGTCCCAAAATGAACTTCCCAAGTTCCCAATCCTTCTAACTCTTCCCTAATCCACCAAAAAAAAAAAGTAACAAAAACAAAGACAACAGAAAAAGGAGAAAATGCTTACTAGCTCAACAATATAAAACTTCTAGTAATCAATGTCAACAAAACTGCAAATATCTAACTACTATTTGCTATGACTAATTACAACACTACAGAAAACACCAGAAACAAGTTTAGTTGTTCTTTACTCCATTTTCATCAATACTACCACCATAATCAATGGGGAAAACTAAATAAATAATCATAGTTGTAACAGTAAAAAATCATAGTATAAATCTAGGCCAAACCCAAAAGGGTTTTTTTTTTTTAAATGATTTGAAAGTTGCTCCTTTTACAGGCCAATCATGAGCAGATTCACAACCCCAGAGAAGAAACTCTAAATTAAACGATAAAAAGCACTTTAAAATCCAAATACCCAACTAAGAAAAACAACTCCATAAACTCATAATCAAAATGAGAGAGAAAGAGAGATGAATAATGGCAATTACCAGCAGCAAGAGCAATAACCCAGATGAACAAGAAGTGAAGCCATGGAGGATTTGGGCACTCTGCTTTTCGCCTCTGCACCTCACATCCTGGGCAATTCTCATAATAGTACACCTTGCAAGATTCCTCCTTTACCAACAATGATTCTCTCTCATCCGCCATTGTTGACTGCTTCATCTAATACTGCCAACAATTGAAAGGGAAGAAATCAAAAGAATCCCACTTTAAATTCTTTCTGGGTTTTCTTGGACCCAAAAGAGGCAAAAAAAGAAGAGCAAAAGCCACCTTTGATTATCAGATTATGGGGAGCAAAATGCTCACAAGGAACAACACCTCCAACATCAGAAATGACGTGACCTCATGCTATTATAATGATTTAAATCTTTATACTTGTGATGGGACACAAAAGATGGGAATTTTGACGGAAATTTCATAAATGCGTTAAATCCTTTCGCTTTCTCAAACGAAATGGGTTTTTATATTGAAGGGAATGTCTCTGTGTCGCCACCTTCAGTGCAAATCGTGTCGTACATAAAAAAAAGAGTTTGTTTTTTTGTTGAAAACTCGAGAATCTTGAAATGTGGGATGTTTGGGATTGTAATATTACTACTACAAGTTAATTCAATCCTTCCAAATCAAATTCACGAGAAGCATTCCTACCCTATTGGAAAAAAGGTTTAATAATCCGGGCATACCTCAAAAGGTGAATAACGAACCTTTTCTAAGCAAGTAATTCAATCTAGTCTAGTATAAAAACAAAAACAACATAAAAAAACTTTTTGTTAGACAAGTGGAAGCTTGTTGGTAGCTTTTTTGCCTTAAGTGATACTGTATATGATTAGTGTGGGGTGTAAACGAGTCGATGCATTTGTGAGAGGCACACGAACATAGTTGGTTATATCATGCAGGATAATAAACGAGTCGAGCATGAGTATCAGTCTGATGTTTGTTCACTAAACGAGTCGAGTACGAGCACTCTTCCTACTCGGTTCATTTCTATTACTTCAAGTTAAAGTATCTACAAATTTCTAAACAATGAACATACTCAGTCAAAACTTGCTCGATAATAAACGAGTTGAGAATGAGCACCAATATGATACCTGTTTAATGGATGAGTCGCGTAAGAGCACAATGATACTTGGTTCGGCTCGACTTATTTAATTTGTAGTTCTAAACTAGAGTTGAGATATGTGAGTTTGGGATGAACATTGATCAGCCTTGGCATGAACTTTTTTCCCATTGAGCAGGTTGGGAAGCAAGCTTACAAGAAAATTTAGGTAAAATACTAATGCATATGGACTGTTTTTGAAGAACGAAAGGTGGCGTTAGGGTTCATGCCTAATATACCTTGAATATGGTTTTGGTGGGAATATGCTTTGAATATTATTTGGTAGGAAAGTTTAAAATATATATTATTTAGTTGCATTAGATTTTTTTTTTTTTTTTTTTGTTATAGAAGGTAGGGGTAAACCTCATCATATTGAATAGACCTAGCAAATAGGTCGTTCGGATCAGATTTACTTCAATCGATTCATATTCAATTCATGAGATATTTGAATAAAGTTTAAAATTCATGCACCACCAAGCCCATTGAGGGCTTTTTTTAGAATAAAGTTGATTAGCTGCTCCATCAACGATCAGTGTTTAAGGCGTAGATTCAATCACTAAACTAAAGGAGATCAGATTAGGATATATATTAGTGGATCAATCGTTATGACTCTTTTTTTTTTTTTTTTTTTTTGTGTGTCTACAAGGAGGAACTTCCTTTCACCTTGGGCGTGGCTAAAGGGCGTTATGACTCTCTTTGATAATGATAATGAAGATTTTGCACGTTACGTTAATATATAGTACTACCTCCGTTTCGCTAAAATCTTGCCATCCAAGGTTTTCAAAGTCAAAGTTTGAAAACTTTGACCATTAATATATGAAAAAGTATAATAATTTTCAAATTAAAAATAATATTTTTGGATTCATCTTAAATAGTATTTTGAAAATATCAAATTTTTATAAATTTTCGAGTTCATATA
>BSSO01001682.1:0-22360 GCA_030267885.1 Mesembryanthemum crystallinum | reverse complement strand
ATGACATCCACCTGAGATTGTCTCATGCAACTATAGTGAAAGGTGGGATTATTCTGTGCAAATATGAAAGGTTGGATTATTTTTTGCAACTTGCTAAAAGGTTGGATTATTAGAGACAAATTTTCCTAAAATTATTATTATTATTATTATTAAAGCTGTAAAAGTGTATAAATACATAAACAAATAACTAAAATGACGACTTTAATGACCCTGAATTATATTGCTTACTTACCCATCATTTATTTCTCCGTAACAACAACAACAACAATAATAATAATAACATCAAGTTTTGATTAAGTTAGGTGTAGTTTAGTTAAGTTAAGTTAATAATAATATCAAGTTTTGATTAAGTTAAGTTTCAGTTCAGTCGCAATAAGTTCAGTTTATTTCAGTTCAGTTGCAATAAGTTTCATTCAATTCAGTTCAGTTCATTCAGTTTCAATCTAAAAAAAACAGGCCCTAAGATATTATCCCAAAATTCTAAAAGCAAAACTCATGATTCATAGATAGGAAATGCTCTGGAGATTTTCGAAAAGGTTTAGATTAATTTTTTGGATGATATAGAGTGCTTATTTCTCTTGGATTTCTTAGACGTAATTTGACTTTTTGAAAATTTTATTATCGTTTGTTGAAATTTCCAATGTGACATGTCAAACTGTACATATTAATACATTGAAAAATGAAAACACATGATACCTGAATATAATATTTAAAATGTAGGTACCTGAAATAAAAATAGGTTGAAATTTCAAAACCCATTTTTAAATTATGTGCCCTTCATTTAAATGAAAAAATTCACCCTTACCTTTGTAATACTTTTAGAATATCCCTTTTACCAACTGTGGACGGGTACGTACGTACTTAATGTTTATCGGGATTTCTACATTGTTACTCAATCTTCATCAAGTTCCCTGTTCACTCATATTTTTACCTTTGTAATTTTTTTTGGTTGGATTCGTTAACTGTGTATTACGGAAGTAAAGTTTCTCTTTATAAATATCATTTGGTCTCAAGTGATTAGCTACTACATATCTTAGATGACGTATTTTATTTTTTTCCTCAATCAAGTTCACTTATACCGTTAAATTCAACTCTAACATTGCATTTTCATGGCTCGGCAAAGCTCTAATTGCTCTTAGGAATGCATCTATCCAACTCTAAACATTTGAATGAGTTTTCATCCATACCTTACTTTGAAAAATAAATAAGGGTATTTAAAGATCAGTACAAGCATAAAATCAGACAAGAATTAAAATTACGGGTTTTGGAACTGCAGTTTAACCAAAAGTACTTGGGATCAAAAAATCATTAATGTTCCAAAAAAACAAAAAAAAAAAGTCATAATAAAAATGAAGGTTTTAAATGGGTTTCGGTTCTATTTGTACAAATTAAAAAAAATCCAGTTTGGTTTGGTTTGGACATGGGTACAATGGTTAAAATTGATGGCTAGTTTTCCAACCTAACAGTCATATATAAAATTTCGGTTCATTTTATCGGTTAGATTCAATCGAGTCTGTAGATCGATAAAAACTCCCTATTTAAAAATGTAAATCAACTTGGCAAAATTAGTTGATTTTTTTCTTTTATTTTTAGATTGACATGAGTAGACAAATTAGGAGTATAAGCATATAAATCTCAAACTTAGGCACCAAGTACTACTACAAAATGGATATTCTCTCTACTTTAATAAATGAACCCTAGTTAGGAGACTATTCGATAAGGCGATAAGCTAACTTAACCACCACTCAAATAATGTACTCCACACAAATACAATACCTGAACGTTATGGAGTATTTAAATACTAGTTGTTGACAAACTAAATGGCCAGATGGCCTAATAATATCCACCTAAATGCGATTATTGATGCCTAATGACGATTGTGAATGGCCGACTCGCCACTTAAATAAGCACTAATTGAGAATCAATTTTAATAATCACAAATATCAAGAATGATTGTTGCTTATCAAGAAACGGTTATCATCAAGTTTTTTGATGTTCGGTGAGGATTTTGGATACACATTTCACGTACGTATTGACGGATTCATTTACAAACAAAATTCCCGTCAATTCCAGCTCAATCTAACGTGGTTCAACCTTATTTGACTCATCATTCGCTACCTCATCGCCGCGTCATTACCCACTCGTCGGCCCAGATTAGTTCCTCTCTTAATCCAATGGTGGATTGCTGTATTTGTTCGTATCAGGGTCCGTTATCTGTACCTGGACAATTCAACCCAACCATCTCAAATTGATCTGCGCTAAATTAAATTGAATTATATTGAGATTTTTCTTTTTTTACGAGCGCTCGTTCTTGGACCTTTAGTGAGAAATTCTTATATAAACTGAACTAAACTGAATGGAGACACTAAATTGAATTAAAATTAAACAGAGACTCTGTATCATAACACTATAAGATTTATTGACATAACTGATATAATATAATCTTAGGCTATGTGTGGCACAATAGCTAGCTTTTGACAAAAAACTACGGTCATGTTTGGCAAATTAGCTGTTGAGAGATTTCACTTTTTCGAAAGCTAAAATCTTTCCGAAAGCTCCCAAAAAATGTGTACCAAAGATATACTACAACTTGTATTTTATTTTATTTTTTTCTTAACTATCAAATAGTTGCAGCTAATTTTGACAAACATAACCTTAACGATACGTAGATATGCTAAGTCATATGCCTATTTAATGCGAGACGATATCATGTCATCGCCTCCCATCAAATACCCGCTTATCAATTCCCCATTTCTCCCAGTTCCCAGTCACACTACCCACCAAACCAACCAACTCCCCCAACGGAACTCTCCCTCACACCAGTCACCGGCAACCGTTTTAAACCATGCCAGAAAGACACCTCTCCGGTAAATACAAGCTCGTTAAGCTCCTAAGCCATGGCCCGTTTGCAAAAGTCTACCAAGCGCGTGACACACGCTCCGGCCAGAGCGTGGCCATCAAGGTCATCGAACACCACCAAAAAGCCGACAATCTAAACCTAGTCGAAATCGAAGCTCTCCGGCGTATCCGCCACCGCCACGTCATCAAACCGGTGGAGGTCTTCGCCGGCACCGCCGACGTCCCGGTGTTTATCGTGACGGAGTTCGCGAAATGCGGCGATTTGTTTGAAAAAGTGGCGGAGATGGGGCGGCTGAGCGAGGATCTCAGCCGACATTTCTTCCAGCAACTAATCTCGGCCGTTAAACACTGTCACTCCCGTGGCGTGTTCCACCGCGACATCAAGCCCGAGAATCTCCTCCTTGACGACAAGTGGGGCCTTAAACTGTCCGATTTCGGGCTCTGCGCCGTCACCGATGGGCCCGACCGGATCCTGACCGACCCGTGTGGGACCCACGAGTATGCGGCGCCGGAGATTCTTGCCGGGAGAGGGTACGACGGCGCAAAAGCCGATGTGTGGTCGTGCGGCGTCGTTTTGTATGTGATCAACGCCGGATTTTTGCCGTTTAATGTTGCCGCCGGTGGTGACGTGGCGGGGATGTGGCGGAAGATGCAGAGAGGGGATTTTGTGATGCCAAAGTGGATGTCGCCGGGTCTCAAATGGTTGTTGTTACGGATTTTGGATCCGAACCCGGAAACCCGGATCACCATTGATGAGATCTTGGAAGATGGTTGGTTCAGAAAAGGGTATACGGAAGAAATTGATGATGATGATTCTGAATCAGATGATAGTGCGACGTTTTCTTGTTGATTAATCCATGATGTACATAAATGGCAAAATTTTGGGTTTTTTTTTTTTTTTTAATTAGATAGAAACTATCCTTTTACTCAGGTAGATAGGTGGATAACCATTTTTGTGCTGAGGAACTACTAGTAGTGTTGCAGTTTTATTTTTAAACAGACAAAAAAATATTTACTGTATCATAGAAAAAGTGTAAAATATGTAGTGTGTGCACAATCTATATAAAGCAATGTGTGTTATAGGAATCTCTATATTTGCTCTCTTGTTGTTGGGCAATCTAAACGCAGTTCACAATTACCAAACAATCACAAAACATTTCTGAATGTAGTTATTTACTTGGATAATATGAGTAATTGATAAGGAGGTCAAATTTTAGACTTGTTTACTTTAAAGTAATTTTGATTATAATGTAAATGTATCATTTTAGTGAGTGGAGGTATGGGTGGAAAAGAGGGATGGAGGGAACAGGAAGTGATTGAAAGATGTTCAATTTATGTAATCACAATTACTCTAGTACAACCCATGTAATAATCATTACATGATTAGAAGTAATGATGTTTATAACCGCCCTGTTACTTAACATTTTATGAGTAGCCATGAGCATATTTATAAATAAAAAAATCTCCATTACATTGCAATTACCATTACATCTAAGTAAATAGCACATTTGTGTTAAACATGTATTCCTCTCTTTTA
Source organism: Mesembryanthemum crystallinum (assembly GCA_030267885.1). Taxonomy (NCBI): domain Eukaryota; kingdom Viridiplantae; phylum Streptophyta; class Magnoliopsida; order Caryophyllales; family Aizoaceae; genus Mesembryanthemum; species Mesembryanthemum crystallinum. Next base: position 17,964 of record BSSO01001682.1, on the reverse strand, counting down.
AACGGCAATTTGTGATTCATAGAGTGGTAAAAATTTGACACTCTAAAATGATGAAAGTTTAATATAACCAAGTTTTAAATCCAAGTCTTGACTTTTGAGTAGACCCATGTAAATGGTGAGAAAAAAAACACCTCCAACTAGATCATTTTTTCAGAAAATAAAAAAAATAAAAAAAAAACAAAACAAAAATGTTGCAAGGCGAATGTGCTACAGTGATACAAAACCATTAGGAAAAATTTCATTTTGGGTATCCGACGTTAGGCCCAATTGTAATTTGGGTACCTACCTTTTCAATATTCTCATTTTGGGTACCTGAAATTTAAAAATTGGTCTCATTTTGGGTCATTTCACTAACGGCGTCAAAAATTCCGTTAAAATGCTGATGTGTCATTAAGCAAAATATTCTTAAAAATTTTCTAAAAATTACCAAAAAAATTTCAAAAGTTATGAAATATTTATTTTTAGCTATTTAGAATTTTCTACAATATTTTCTGAATTTTTAGAATATTTTTTGATTGATGACATGTCAGCATCTTAACGAAATTTTTAACGCCGTTAGTGAAATGACCCAAAATGATACAGTTTTTAAAATTTCGGGTACCTAAAATGAGAATATTGAAAATGCAGGTACCCAAATTGCAATTAGGTCTAACGTCAGGTACCCAAAATGAAATTTTTCCAAACCATTATATACGAGAGATTCTAAGATTGTAAATAAGTGATCGTGTTCAATTCAACTAAAACGATCTAAATTGAACTAAATTGAGTTGAATTGAACAACATATTAAACGAGTTGAAATAAATTGAAGTAAAATAAATATAAATATAAGATGGTTAAAATGAACACATACCAAATAAACTAAGAAACATATACGTGCTCAGTTGAAGTGATTTTCAGCCAAGTTTTAATTAATTAGGCGCATACTTTCATCATTGAGTAGAGTATTGTAAAGAATTGTAGTAGTATTGTTTATTGCTAACTTCATTATGACTACATATTTCACACAGTGTCCCTATTTTATTTATTTATTTTGGTTGAACCAGAAAATTACACCAGACTATCAGAGTAAATGATGTTTGGACAAAATATGGTTTCTAGCATGTTCCAGAGAGTTCTGTGTAGAAACATTGACATAGATTGAAGCTGCACTTTTGAGTCCCACAATTTTGTTTTGGATATTTGGATTTATTTATGTACCTTTTGATCCTAATCCTATTTAAGAGCAGAAAAGATAGATGTGGTTGTTAGGGGTATTTGTATGGACACCAGGCCGCTTAGCCCACTTGAAAGCTAATTCTTGGCCCGCAACTACCTCTAAATTACTCTCCACCTGTAAATTGTAATTGGAACTACAACGTAGTTGTCAACTTCAATTGTGACACTACAATTCACATTTTGTCCTATGAATTTTGGGCATATACTCTCTCTAGTTGGCTTCCTCTGCACTTGTAATTAGAACATGAATTCTCTTATCTAAAAGCAATCCACGTTTACCAAACAATCACGGAACGTTTTGTGAGATAGACTTTGTTCATCACATCATTCTCGTTTTGTATTCAGTTTCAATTCAATCCTATAACTTGTTATTTATCTCATAAATTAACATTCATTCGGTTTTCATTGAGTTCATTGCCTATCAATTGAAATGAAGTTAGTATTGGAGATTGAAGATCGAAAAATATATTTGGTGAATATATATTTTCCATATATCTAGGAGATTAGTTATTTGATATTATTTAGATATCTATTCTCATTAGGAAACTAGTATATTTATGAGTCTAGGTTTACTTGGAAAACAAGTCCTTGTTTTTATAAATACGGGGTTTCTCTACATTAATAACAAGCCAATTTTATGAGTCTTTGATATTTTATCGTGGTATCAGAGCCTACGTTTCGCCGGTGGCGGGCTATGAAATATGATAATGAACCAGAAATTCGCAAAACGCGACTTTTTGGAAGATGACGGAGTTACTGCCCGTATCAGCAGTAGATGACAAAAGATGATCCTAGTGGTTTTCAAAATCACCAAGATAATGAACCTGACCTATTGATGACCATGGATGGCGTCAATTGAATTGATGGAGGTAGCTAGCGACAAGAAGTCAACTTCTCCATCCTTGATGATTTGTGAAGAATCGACGTACAGATCGAGAATTCACCGATGACTCTCGATGGAACGAGGATTCACCGATGACTTGTGAAGACTCAATGGATTGAGGATTCACTCCTCGATGAGGACACTACGAATTGTATCATTCTAATCGTAGCATTCGTGTTACTGCCGCTACGATTGCGGGAGGGTATTAGAGATTGAAGATCGAAAAATATATTTGGTGAATATATATTTTCAATATATTTAGGAGATTAGTTATTTAGAGATCTATTCTAGGAAACTAGTATATTTATGAGTCTAGGTTTACTTATAAAAGAAGTCCTTGTATTCTATAAATATGGGGTTTCTCTACATCAATAATAACAAGTCAGATTTATGAGCCTATAAAATTTATCAAGCCATGGATGATAAGATAAGAAGTGGAAATAGTTTTTTTTTTTTTTTTTTTTTTTTTTTTAACTTTTTGTTGATATTCTTCCAATGAGATGGTGGATTTTGAATTATTCATCATCACTCCCTTTTTTTTTTTTTTATTAATATTGGCAACGAGGAGTTTTTTTTTTTTTTTTTTCCCCTCCTTAGGAGTATCAGGGAGACCTTTCAAAGAACAATTGTGGATATTCCACATTTACTCGTTGTTATTCTTTCTAATTATAATCTTGCTCAATAAAATCCTAGAGTGGTTGGTAATTTTAGTTAATTTAAAGAAAAGAAAAAAAGTTCGATATAGACAAGTTTTAACTCTTAATTATATAACCATGTAAATATTGAGATGAGATAACCTCCAATTATATAGTGTATCAATTCAAAAAAACTTTTATGAGGCGGCCTTATCCATGAGACCTGGTACTTTAAAGAAGAAAATGTGCTACTTGGTACTCCACCAAGTATCGAAAGTACCACCTTTTTTTCTTTCAAGTAACAGCCTCATTTATGACACCAACTCATACAAGAATAATCGGTATTGATTTGCAGGAATAATACTATACCAATTTTATCGGAGGGAAAATGGGCTCGTAATTAAGTTACCAAGGAAACCAACAAGCACATGCTTAGTTGGAGTGATTTTCTGCCTGGTTCAATTAATTAGTACCATCATTCAGATAATGTCCTTTTTGTTATGAATCCTGACTATATATAAAACCAAAACCAGTATTGTAAAGAACTGTCTTGTTTATTGCATAATTCTATTATTACTACAAATTTCACATTTTGTCCTAGAAATATTGACATAGATTGAACCAGCACTTTTGCCCCCACCATGTTGCACTTTTGCCCCCACCATTTTGCATATATGTGCCCTCTGGTCCTAATCCTAAAATTTAAGAGCAAATAGATAACTGTGCTATTGGGGGGTGTTTGTATGGACACCAGGCCACTTAGCCCACATGAAATTCTTGTACACCCAAAGCCAACTTGGCCCACACCTACCTCTAAATTCAAGAGGAAAAGATGCCCAGAAATTCTGTTTGTCCAAGTTACTCTAGTTATCAAGTTGGACATTGCTGTCAACTTTAATTAAATTTGACTACTACCTTAATTCTAAAATATATTTTATTAGATTTTTAAATGTTTATTGTTTTTAGAATAACACTCTGATCATGAATAACTATATAAATATAAAATATAAATATAAGAGAATTTGAATGCACTGCTCCCTCCATTTCTACAATATAAGTGTTTTCTTTTGACTAATGTACATATTAAGAACTAAACTATTTATAAAGCATTGTCTTCTAAAAGTATTTATTTAGTTGGCTTCCTCTCCACCCTGCTTCTGGACTTAGAAATCTCCATACATGAATCAAAAAGCAATCCACACCTACCAAACAGTCACAAAACATTTGTAAAGTTAATTTTCTTGGATGATATGATAGAAAGTGAAAATGTCAAGTTTCTCTACAAACTTGTGTTGATGTATTTTCTTATCTTTTAATTGGGAGATGGTAAATTCCTCTTCATCACTCTTTGTAATTATAAATTTATTATCTTGCTCAAACTGATCCCTGGGTGGTTAATTTTGACCATTTTAATAGACAAAAGTTTAATATAGTTAGTACATCATTGTGCAGATATGTCCTTTTATTATCTTGATCAAAATTATGCAGTAGTAATTTTCTTGGATGATGTGAAAGGAACTACTCCCTCCGTTCTCAATTGAAATTGACGCTTGATTTTTCGCAACTCATGAAACCAAGCATCAACTTCAATTGAAAACGGAGGGAGTATATTTTTTGTTTCTTGAAATAGAATTGACATTAATTGAACCTGCCCTTTTTGCCCCACCATACTTGCATATATGTGCCTTTTGATCTTAATCCAAAATAGGAGTACAAGAGTCCAAGATAGAATGCTTTATGGGGCGAGTTTGTATGGACAGCAGGCCGCTTAGCCCACATCCAAATTGTGATCCAATTCTTGTAAAACCAAAAGCTAACTTGGCCCACACCAAATTATGCTCTGCATATTCTTCCGTCTGAATGACTCCATTGTCCAAGGCCTAGTGATTAAGATTAAATCTCTGGGTACATTAGGTGTCAAGTTCAATTCCCTCATCGCTCATTGTATGTACATTTCTTTTATTGGCCTCTGTGCCTCCGAACCAAAAAAAAAATAAAAAATGATCAAGAATTCTGTTATACTACAAAAAACATAAAAATAAAAATAAAAATAAAAATAAAAATAAAAATCATAACCTTATGAAATCAATTTCAAGATAGATGTAACAATAATTTAATAATAGTCACCGCTAACTGTAATATTGAAAAATTTAATCTACAATATTAAGTTTAACTGAATATTCTCTCCATTCAAAATCGAGTAACCCATATGTAAATACAAATGTCAAAATTCCTAAACTCTTGATGGTTAAAAAATGTACAAGTAAATTCTAAGCTGAGCTCAAATGTTTAAATATGTTTTTTTATATTTATCTTGACAAATTATTTCAAGTAATTAGTGTCTCATTTGTAAAGTCAAAAGTCAATGGTTGTAAAGTCTAATTTTGCCTATTGATAATGTAGTTATAAACCATTTTTAAATTTGTAGATATGCTCTTTACACTCAGAGTCTTGACAAATATGTTCAAGAAATTATTGTCTCACAATTTTAACTATCAAATCTGCACGTAGGGAGTAGATCAGGAGCTTTCTTTCGTTTTCAAAGTTGTTTTAGGTAAATTAATTATCAAGTTTGATTAGTTACTGAATTGAAGCAATTTGATTGGTAAAGTCTTTTGACTTAATTTGCAGTATGGTTGAACTCGGTTCCAACAAACAGAGGATGTCACTATTAATATATTTTTTTTAAATCACAAATACAACATTTGATTCTCATACTACTATAGGCTTGTTCAACAAACTTAGATGTCGTAGTAATTTTTAACCATCATGGTAACTATTAGAGGCTTCAATAGTCTGTTACATGCTTTGGTAATTGTTAGTTTGTTAGCCATATTTTAAAAAATATTAAAGACAAATCATTAAATTAAAAGTTAACCTAAGTTGCTTTCAGAAAGATTTCTTCAACCACTAGCCACTATTCTCAAACAATGTTTTACTAGACATCGAAAAAAATATTTGTAGTGGTTAGACCATGTCAAATCACTAAATTTTACTCCAAACTCTATTGTAGATTACTGTCAATAACTCAATGTATTTTTAACTAATATGATTGATCAAATCATCAAAGTTAAAATACAAAAATCAAAGATGAGTATAAAATCCGGCCAAAGAGAATAAAATGTAGCCATCAAACTAAAAGAGTAGGTTCTATGACTTCAAGTTCTATCCATACCAATATTTCTAGAAGTCCAAATTTAGGTTCGAATCTTATATCAATAGAGTAAGAAAATTCAAAGAAATTGAACGTTGCAAATGTGCTTGATTGATACAACAAAACGACAACGTGCCAACCATTTGATTAACACTAAAATGGGATGAATTAAATGGAAGTAGAGCAAAGGATTAGGCAGCAAAGGCTGACCTTCAAAGATTCGCACGTGTTAGAGATGAGAGTGGGAAACATACGCCAACTACAATGGCGGCTGGTTGACGCATCCACTCTATGGCCCACCAACCAACATATGGAGCCAAAAAATAAATAAAAAAAAAAAAAAAAAAAATACACATATGACCATATGTTAGTGATGTTTATACAGTAATAATACCAGATAAAAAACTATATAATATCATTGGGTCAAGCATTGTGATATTGACCAATCTCCTTCTCTAAATAAGCAAGCAAGTCCAAAAAAAAGGCTGCCCCCCCTTTCCCACAGGTACTATAAATCACAAACTCAATTTTGGTCAGACTTGTATTCTTCATATTCTGTACTTCTTCATATATTGTATTTCTGTAAGCTTCAACAAAAGGAGAAAACTCCTACCAAACATGGTATCATCATCTATTACAGGAGAGATGAAGCAGCAATATGATCTACACTCAGTTCACAGGTCCAGCAACCAGAGGATCCTTAAGAAGCCGCTAAACTCGCTTGCACCATTGGCTTCCGGTCCTCAACAACCGAAGGTCTACAAGGTGAAACCAATCCATTTCCGGGAGCTTGTTCAGAAGTTGACCGGTGCACCACTTAATCAGCTCCAGAATCATCAGTCACAGTCTCAGCCTCAGCCTCAGCCTCGGCGTAGAAGCCTTCAGAGCGTGGCCCCACCTCCTCTCCCACTCCATCCTCATCAACTTCGTATGCAAAGTCAAAGTCAAACAAGCTTTGTGAAACAAGAGGTAGCACCATACAAGGTAGAACAAGCACCACTACCAGCGTCCTCTGCAGCAGTGGAGCAGAAATCGTTTATGGATAAGATGGAAGATGGAGATGGTTTAACTGAACTTACTCTGTCCCCAAATTTTCAGTCTTGGTTTGCCTTCGCGATGTTGAGTCCAGCACCAGCTACTGTATCTCAGTTGGAGCAAAGATCAGTTGTCTGATATATTGTATCTATATTAGCTATTTGATGTAATTTTGGTATATCAAGGGTTTTTAGGGCTGAAATTGAAGGTTGGAACATGTAATTTTTTCAAAGATAAGATTTAGTTTAATACTTTCCCCTTGTATAAATCTTTCTGTGTTCATTCGACTGATTCGCTTATCAGTTGTTTACTCTTTGACAAATCTAGTTAACAGAGTTGTTATTCAACTGAATTGAAATTTAGAGTTTGAAACAAAGACTACCTATGTCAAACATGCACAGAATCCTCTCCTTAATCAGCCGATAATTTCGTCGTTATACATGATAGCTACTTTGATATTTTTTTTCAATATTGCACTATATAATAAGTAAGCAAATGGATAAAAGCCAAAGGCATAAACCAAAGGGACGTCACTGATGACTAATTATGGTACAGTCTCCAACTAGGGGCCCTGGATTCTTTAGCAATGTCCCCTTCAGACCTAGAACTGGTCAACAACCTTCATTCATGACCAGCTGCCAACCTATGTACTTAGAAGAATTTACACTACAATCCGAGGCCTAATCATTCATATGGTACTGGCCAACAAGTTAACAAAGCCAGTCAACCAAATCTTGCATTTCACTTGTGAACTGTATCAGCCGCATTTTCTTGAATATGTCAAACACAGGAAGATGACAGAATCAGACTATCTAGTGGGACTGTGACACATCTAGGAGAAAAGGCACTAAGAGGCTGTTTGGCAGTTGAATNACCCCCTACTTGATGCACCATTATGGCTTTTAGAAGCTCTGGTAGGAGGAAGTGAAATAAAAGGGGTGAGGGGAGGAAGGATTGTGAAGGAGAAGCTCAAAATCCTAAAAATTAGGCCAAACGCCCTCTAAAAATCACCATTGTCAAAGGTGTCAAGACATGAAGCTTCTTCTTACTTTTCCTTCTGTCTTCCTCTCTCCCTAGGATCCTTAAATAAACTTTTCAAGTGAGTTGAGTATTGATGCTCAAATACCTAGTAACTTTTTTCCCCACAAGTTTATTAACTAAATTATCAGGATGAACCCAAAGTCAAGAAGCTACATTAACCGGAATTATTTTTGTGTACATATATAGAAAGAGCATCAAATCCTTAGAGGGAAAAAAAGCTCAAAAGATTTGTCTATTAGTTCAGTTATTTTCTGGAGAAGTTGTCAAGAAACAAGTACCAGGTCAGTGGCATAGATCTTCAGCCTCTGAAATTGCATGCTCGAAAACATGATCCAGTGCTCTGGTGCCAAGCATTTAACAGCCTTTGATGCAGAAGCATGCAAATGAGAAGACATCTTCTGCAATCTTTTCCACAAAAAGATGTTCTTTAAATATGTGTAACAACAAAAGCACTTCATCGAACATGAATTTCAGGTCTTCTCAAGCTCTTTTGACATGATAATAGAGCATGAAAATTGGCATCTAGCTATCCCAATAGTTTCTTAATTGTGACATGTGCAGAAGAAGTTCATCTCTGCCTAGGCCTGTGACACTGCTAGTCATGATCCATGGGGGTTGTTGCTTGAAGTTTTGGCTGATCAGCTCCTGGAAACTCCCAATATTCTCGTCAGGCCTTGTTCCTTTTCCCCCCTTCATCTTATCACACTTGGTGAAAACAAAGGTGATTGGTATCTGAATCCACAACAAAACAGCAAAGAATGAAATACTGATAACATAATAGAGCCTTGTGCCAAATGATGGTAACACTGCAAATGATAATCAAACAAAGAGCCAGCTTAAGTGTTGAAATGTTTATTACATTGCAGCGTCCAAGCCAATTAGCACAATCGAGATCTATTTTCTGTGGGGGAACACTTGCATCGATCAGCAGAAGCACAACAACAAGAGTGTCTCTGTTCAAGAAGTAACCTTTCGTGAATGAAGACCAATCCATTCGATCAGATTTTGAGACCTTGGCATAACTGAGGAAGAAAATAAGTACGTTAGATTTTAGATCCTTGACAAAACTTCATGTTAGTAGTGTCAGTTACGAATTAACTTAGCTAGGATAGCCACATTGGCCGCATCAACATTTACAGGAGCAAAGACAAAGCACCTCTAACCATATCATTAATCTTTACCAACTAGGTGGGTTCATCTACATTGATATGTTGCTACCAATCAACTCGGTTGAAAGAATTTCTTGCTAAAGACAAGGACGTCTAATCATAATTTTAAAGTTGTTTAGAGATAGAGATCAGATATTAATTCCACAATAAAAGCTGATTAATTGATGAACTTTGATTAAAGAAAAAATAGTGAAGAAGTTCGGCTCCCCCTTCCAAACCCAATGGTCACTCTCAACAAATGTTCAACCAGAGCACAAGTGCTTCAAAAGCCAAAATTCACCATTGCAATGTAACTCAATAGTCTGATCTCTCCAAAAAATGACGCATTAATAATGATAACTCAAATGCATCATTGCAACGTAACTCCAATACAATGCTGTTTAGAGTCCAAATAGCTAGTAATTTTTGGAGACCAAAGAGCTTAAGTCTTTAGTCTCCCTCAGTCAAACAATTAGACACAGGCAAGATTTTTGGGGATCAAAGAGTTACTAAGAAATCATGTTGTATGTATCACCTGGTTACTTGTCAAACTATAACTAAGTGTTCAGACTTCAGATAATGATGGCCTTTGTAACTTTATACACACTAATCTCTATCATTCAAAGAAAAAGCAACATATTGTTAATAGTCCTGACTTCGGCCAACAGCACTCAGATAACAAACACGACTTCTTTAATATCTTAATCATTCAATTTACACCTTAGGCTGAAACAAATGTGAACCATTTAGATAATGTTGAATACTTTCATTTGGGAATTAGCTACTTAGCTTGTACTAATAACAAATTCAACACGTGATGACAGATACACAACACTGCGCTAATGTGCAACATTATAAGCAACACCCACATGGCCAAACATTGCCTGTAAACTAAAAACTATAATCCAGGGACTCACCCGTATCCAGGTAAATCCACAATATACCAGCTCTTATTGACCAGAAAATGATTGATAAGCTGAGTCTTCCCTACATTCAAGTCAACACCAAATCAACAAAATCAGCAAAATTCCCGTTGAGGAATAAACACAAACACATGGTGTGCATTGTAAAAACAAAATACCCGGTTTCTTAGACGTAAGGGCAATCTCTTTCCTCATTAGGGCATTAATAAGGGAAGACTTGCCAACATTGGAGCGACCCAGAATGGCAAATTCGGGCCGGCCATCATTGGGGCAATCCCTGGAGCGGCTACTGCTCTTGATGAACTGGACCTCCTTGATCTGGGTATGACCCGGATCAGCGTAGGATCCGACCACGATGTTTGACCCAGGTAGAATGCTGTCTTGGGACACGTCCTCGGGTTCAACTCCCGGCGGGATGAAGAGCACCGTGCCGGTGAATTTGGCGGCGGTGGCTGTGGAGGAGGGCGGCGCCGGCGGTGGGGTTGTGGAGCTTGACGAAGAAGAGTGGTGGCGCAGATAGAGCGGTGGTGGTGGATGAGAGGAGAGAGAAAATGGATTATGGCGAGAGAAGGAAGAAGAGATTCTAGGGATGAAGAGACGAAATCTTGGTAGCATTGTGTGTTCTACTTTTACCCGCCAATTTTGGTGTTTGCACTTTCTTTGAGCTCACCAAGTCCAAAAGCAGTGATTTACTGGTTTTGATGCCAATTATGGTAGCATTTTGGTGTTTTTTTTTGTTTTTTTTTTTTTTGGCAAATTCTTATTTGAGACGTCTATCATCGAATTTTAGATGAGACGCATGAATAATAAACGTTTGTGGATTGAACTTAGATCCCCTTATTAAAGGGCAATTCTACCCAAGAGGTGTTGGCCCACTGGTAAACAAGTTTTGGCTTATACATCAGGTCACGGGTTCGAGCCTCTTGGGGAGCACCTACACGAATTTATTCGTGGAATACCCGAGGCCGTGCGTTGAGCTAAGTGGTGACCTCTTTGACACTAGTCCCATTAGAGACAAACTGTTATTAAAGTTGGGCTAAGTGGTCGAATTATTGAGGCTAGTCTCATTAAAGACCAGCTGTTCTTTTTTAGGACTTGGTTTTCTTTGAAACATTTTTGACCTTAAAATCATTGAAGTTTACAAAATTGCTCTTACAAAAATGTAGAACCTCCAATTAACACTAGTACAACATAAAAATAAAATAATAAAAAAATGCAAAACTCAATAAATCGTACAGTCACTATCTCCAATGCGGTAAAATTCTATCCAATTAAGGTATACTAAGAACATTTTTGGCATATACTCACTATTGTTCGTTATAAATTATGCCATATCATTTTATCCGATAGTCAGATCATGACCGGGCTATAGCTTACTTTTTTTTTTTTCTAATTTAGCATGCCTCGAAATATTTTTCAAAAATTTGGTATATCTAACCACATTATTAGTACTATATAACTTATGAGGATATGGATAAGCCCATAATTCATGGGTGAAGATTAATGGCTATTATGTGCGAACCACTAAAGTACACAATATGTGCATTAGTTTTTTCCTTTAACTTATATATAGAGTGCATTTTCTAATTAATATTTTGATTTCATATGTACAGACATCTTGTCTTTATGAATACCAAAAAAAAAAACCTACGTCGCTTAAAAGTTTCATAATAATCTTCCTAATTGAGTATGTAATTTGCACATTAATCTACGATCTGCACTTTAATTATTTACGAGGAGTGCTATGTGCACTTTTTTCACTTGACAGTGTATTTTGCACTTTCACATATCTTATCTCACAAAGGTTGTGTTCGGCAATAGAGTCCATAATAAAGTTTAGTGGTTTGACTTGGTTTAACAATTACTATTACAATTTTGAGTGTTCGATAAAATAATGTTTGAGCTATAGGCTAGTGGTTTGGATAGTGTTTCTGAAGGCTACCTATAATTGCTTTTATGGTATATGCTACTAGTTGGGAAGGTCTTTATTATGTTTTACACAGTTAATCTCAATATATATTGTTACAGAACATTTCATTTTTAAATCGTTAATGACTATCAGCTATCTAACGACAACTAAAACAGTTACAGCTACTAGAACACTTAACAGCTAGTACGACAACCAAGTTTGCCAAATAGGCCCAAGTATAAAAAAATAAATAAATTGAAAAACTAACCATTTATTGTCAAATCCATGTGTCATTTTGTAAGATTGATAGTGCAAATGTAATTAACATTTCTCGTTATGTACGCCTAAAAAGCTAAATTTCCTTTCCTCTCATGCTAATTTGCCTAAATAATACTCCCTCTGTCCCTTATTTAGCTTTCAAAAAGGGCGAGGGCACAAGATTTAAGGTGGGTTGTTTTGGACATAAATGTCCCTGCCATAAATCTAATATAATAAGAGGTTTATGTGATGTGAGAGATTAAATTAATAGAGAAAAAGTTATGCGATATATTGGTTTTTAAAAGCTAATTGTAGGATAAAAATATTAATATTTTTGAAAGTTAATTGCGAGACAGAGGGAGTAGTACTTCTCACAGAGGTAACTTGTTCACTAAACTTAAATTCATATGATTAAAAAGAGAGGAAAAGAAAGAAAAACCCTCATCCATTTGTTCAACTTCCTAAAGATAAAACAGTGAACAATACTTCCCTTTTATCCGCGACTAATGACTATTGTTATTGAATGATGTCGTCTCTTCACAATTAAACCACCGCCTTGTCGCCGATAAACTCCCCCTAATAATACTTCCACAACCCACCCTCATCACATTTCTCACTCCACTCATACATCCAAAAATGTCATGGCTGATGACCTCCATCGCAAATTCCCTCAAGCTCGACGACGATGATGACGACGACTTCGACCCCAAATCCACCACCACCGCCACCGCCACCGCCGCAACAACCACCACCACCTCCGGCGAAAATCCGCCGTCGCGATCTCAAAACCCTAATTACGACGTCGATGACGAACAAATTCCTAGCCAGGCGATTGATTCATCCTCATCAACTCCCCCTCGAGGAGTCAAGGAGGATCTCTCCGAGATCTCCAAAACCCTAACTCGTCAATTCTGGGGCGTCGCCTCGTTTCTCGCTCCACCGCCACCTGAGGCGACCGATCGAGGTCGAGAAGTTGGTGATTCCGATCAGGATTTGGCTGATCCGGCCGGAATTACGGGAATCAGAAATGATTTGTCGGAGATCGGGGGGAGGTTTCGGACGGGGATTACGAAGCTCTCGAGTAACAAGGCGGTGTCGGAGTTTACTAAGATTGCGTCTAATATCTTGCAGTTTGGATCGGAGGAGGATTTGACAGTGGAGGAATATGCTCAGCGAGGTGTGGTTGGTGTCACTGAAGAGGTTGTTATGTTTGCGAGGGATGTTGCTTTGCATCCTGAGACTTGGCTTGACTTCCCTTTGCCTGATGATGATGATGAACAAGGTACATTTTCTGAATATTCTCCTTGGTTATTGGATTGGGACTTGGAAAGAATTGTTGCTGTATGTGTTTATCAGGGTGAACTAGAACTTGTATAAATGCCGAATTCTACTAAATGTGATTTTAGGGTGAATTTAGAACTTGTGTAAATGTAGTTTCAGGGGGAACTACAGTAATTGTTTGATTCGCAAAGAGGGTGTTGGATTCTTCTTGTTTCCAAGCTTGGATTGAGTGTTGTATTTGTATACCGTGAATCATTTTAGTTAACCAGGTGGGATTCTCAGAGTCAGTAGGACCTGTTTGAGATAGCTCATCGAACTCTAGAGGATTGAAGTTCTGATATTTTTTGTTCAGTTTGATAAAGCTTTCTTTATGTTTCCTAAGACTTGCTTGGTTGAAAACAATTGCTTATTTGTTGAATATTTCTTTATTAGCTACTTTCTCTTCTGTTTATGAAGAATTATATACATTCCCTTCATCCTAAGAAGAATCTATGGCTTATATTTTAGGATGCCCCATTAAGGTTATCACTTTTTGTGACAGTATGTGTGGCTCCATATCATTCTTACTTAAGCTCCCCCCTTGGCCCCTTGTACATACAAATTCTTTATTGGCATCATTGCATTGAGCATTTCTTTCAGAGTCTTGAGACAGTTTGTTTGTTGTCTTCATTCAGTTCTCTTCTTAATTGCTTGATTTCACTACTGCTTTTTGCACAATGCTTCTGAGCATTGGAGGTCTAATGTTTGTGTGTGTCAGCATATCTTTGAGCATCTCACAGAGTTTATTTTATTTATTTCTTTTTTCTTTTTTCTTTTTCCAGATTTCGACTTGTCCGATGCCCAACAAGAACATGCATTGGCTGTGGAACGTCTTGCACCAGAACTGGCTGCCCTTAGGACTGAACTTTGCCTGGGTTACATGAGTGATGCCTGCTTTTGGAAAATCTATTTTGTGCTTGTGCACCCTAGACTCAGCAGACATGATGCTGAAATCTTGTCTACACCTGAGGTGAGTTGATTCAATATGGTCTTAGCATTCTTATTTGGCTCTTTCTTCACTCTGTATGCATGTATCCTTCAATCGGTGTTCTCCCAAGTTTTTTTTTTGTGAGTTACCTAGGGCTTAAATTGAAGCATCAAATTAGAGTTTTAGTTTCTTGGAAGCTCATGGACAAGATGAGGTGAAGAGGAGATAGGATAGGAGGGATGTGAGAGAGAGAGAAACGCAGAATCCTAAAAACTAGGCCAAACGGGCTCTAAAATTCACAGTTGCATTGGTTTATATATACATTTAAGGGTAGGAAAGGTGCATCACTGATATTCGTTATTCTTATCAACTGCCTGCCTCTGTCAGTCAGGACTTTCGATTAAGGGTCACCCTATGTCATGCTTCCAGAAGTAGATTGTACTCTCTGTACAATGCGTACGACCATCTAGAGGAGGGTCTCCTTTTGCCTCTTCTTTTAAAATAAAGTAGAAACATGTATTTGGAAACTGCTAGTTGACACTATTTTGTCTTTGTGCCTCCGATGACTAAGCCTAAATAAAAGAGCCCAATTTCTAGTCAGAAGACGGGGGGATAAAAGTTTCTCTCTCCCTAATGAAGCTGCTAATAACTGAGTCATAGAATTAGCCCCCCCAGTGCCTGTATTATTACCTACCAAATGAAAAATGTCTCAAGAGTTTGTGATACATCTTGTATCATGATTCTTAACTAATAATGTATCTGGTAACAAGCACATACGTAAGAGCATTATCAACAAAAGGTAGTACTTCTGCAATGTGAGCTCTATGACAAAGGAGGCAGCTACCCACCGAGGACATCGCGTGTCATAGTTCGTGTCGTAGTGCTACGAGATGTCTATGAGCTATCGCCTGCACAACATGTAAAGTAAATGTATTATTGATGGTAAGACTGTGCTATGTAGCAGCTTTCATTGTTACTTGTTAGCACTATTCAACTCAGCGACATTTACATAACCACACTTAGGCTATGTTTGGCACCAACAGCTAGCTTTTGGTAGCTTTTGAGCAAAAGCTATAACTTGAAGCTAGCAGCTTGTCCTTTTTTCTCTCAGCTACCAAACAAGATTTCAACAACAGCTAGCTTTCACTAGGCAGCTACAGCTGATTTTGGAAAGCTACCCATATTTGCTTTCACTTGACAGCTAGATTTTGAGTAAAAGCTACAGTTTCAAGCTTGTAGCTTGTTCATTTCATTCTCACCTACCAAACAAAATTTGAAGCAACGGCTACCGCTTTAGCTCATAGCTACAGCTAATTTTGCCAAATATAGCCTTAGAAAGGAGAGTAATGCTACATCCATATCTGATATGGATGAGATTTATCCATATCAGGTGGAACAAACAATTTTTATACCCTCTATCGGTATATTTAAAATTAGAACCGGATAAATTGTGTTTTACGAATTTTCATTTATCCCGTTTGGAGTATTAATATCCCGTTAGAGTGTGGGGCCCACCTGATATGGATATCTGATATGGATGTAGCGATACTCTAGAAAGGATATATGCAACCTTAACCTTGATTGACCTTGAAGGCAACAATTAGTAGCAGGCAGTAGTAGTAGTGGTGTACTGAGAGCAATTGTATTAAGAATATATATGTTAAATGATACTAAATAATCAGTCTTAGCTCCACCGAAATTTGAATTTTCAACTCTAATAGATTTTCTGCTTCCGCTGGCCTTATACATCCTTTCTTTCGCTTCATCCGTAACATTAACTCTATATCTTCCTTGTCTCTTCAATGTAATGCCTGAATCGTCCTTCTGAGCTCATCTATAAACTATTGAAAAGAGAAGAAGATTCAAACTAGACTCCTGGTATAGTGCAATTCTGACAGGAAAGTATCACTCTTGCATCCCACAAGTCTTCTACCAGTTTTATCTCTTATGTGCAGTGCTACACTGCCTACACTCAATCGAGTTGTATGGAATTACCTTTGTTCAGCATAACTCGTCTTCTTTAATTGATGAACATCACATATGGAACAAGTCTTGGTCCAAGTCTTTATTTTCTTTTCCCTCTAGTCCTGCCTGAGACACAATTTCTCACCTTTGCATTTTGCTGGCTACCAAATTCTGCTACATACCTTCATTCCAAGATTATTTTGACTATCTGCTTTCTGTGCCTTTTCTTTTCCAGCTTGTACTTTCTTTGGTATGTCTGTCACATTGTGCTTTCTAGCATATTTTATTCATCATTTTAACTATTAAAAGGAGAAAAGGACTCAAAAAAGATGCTTGGTGTAATGCAATTCTGACAGGAAAGTAGTCCTTTAGCGTCCAACAAATCCCCTACCAGTCTTATTGCTATAGTCAATTGAGTGGCGTGGAACCCCCTTTGTTGTTTTAACTGGCTATGTTGTCTTTGTTGCTGTTGTAATAAGTATCAAGATGCAGTCAGCATGTGAAGTGGTTAGCATAGTTGGTAGTATTATAGGTAAAAATGATAGAATAGAGGTCATGAGTTTGAATCCCAATAACATAAACTTTTATTGAAGGTAGAGATAATTACGATGAGGTCGAGTGCTTATGTGTCGCTTTCTTGGATCTTGGAAGGGTGGGTTTTAGTTTCCTTCCAGTTGCTAGGCTTTTCTAAGGTCGGTGGGAGGGAAGATATTGTTTGTAAATAATCCCAAGCAGGCTTTTTTCATCTTAAGTTTATCTTGAATCTCTGTCTACGACCAAGTTTCCTCCTTGTTCCTATTCTTCTTTTGGACGCCCACATCTGCACCTAATTCTTGATGTGCTCCTCAGTCCTCAATGATATCCATCTTATAGGAGGTGCACTCATATTCTCCTCGGTCAATACTTTGGCATTAAACACGAAGGTGGAAGTATCTTTCATCATAATATACTTTCTAAATTTAGGCAGTCATGAGTGATTCTTTTTTTAGTCCAGCTATAAGCATTGAGACATAAAGAATTTGTTATGAACAAGCACCCATTGGGGATAACATTGCAATTGGCTTAGTTCAATCACTTATGAAAATGAAGTTGACTAGAATCTTAGAGGTACTCCTTTTGTGAGTCCATTGTTTTTTTGTTTGGAAGTCAGAGTTAGCTGTCATAAGTACCGGATTATTGAAGTCGATGAGTGTCTGTGTTGCCTTCATATTTTCTGACCCAAAATCAAACAAAAACCTGTGCGAACATATCCATGACCTGTAACACTTGGGTGATTATTAAAGTCACAGCCTATGAACTTCTTTCGGAATTGTCCAAGATGGATGAAAGAAAATGTGTGACTGGATGCTTATCCATTCAACTGATGAAAATTGAAGAATTTGTGGTGAGTTTTGGCGGTGATTTTCCTCTGAAAGTATGAGTTGCTTTAGGTGATTTGTCAATCTGGTTAATTCTGTACATGTTTTTGCTTTGTTTATAGTTGTAGTTGTAGAGAAGTTTACCGTGCTAGTTGCCCTCTGTTGTTTGCTTGGAAAAATACTTAATTCAT
>BSSO01001681.1:0-22361 GCA_030267885.1 Mesembryanthemum crystallinum | reverse complement strand
ACAAATGATCCTATTCCATGATTGAACCAAACGGTTGATAAAAATAACCGTTATTATTACCCTTTCCCTTATTTATCTCATTCCATTCCTTTCCGTTTCCAACTATTGAACCAAACGCCCCCTAAGAAAGCAAGACTTGAGACATATCTCCAATTAGTTTGATATAATGATATTTCTTACGTTTTAATTGTGCTCTTATCTTTGTCAATAGGTAAAAATAACTACAAAAATAAAAATGAAATTGGAAGTCGTAGTTCTGGTTGGGGCCATAAAGGTGTAGTTGGGTTGCATTTTAACACCCTAGGTCACCAAAAGTACTAAAATGCTGAAGTAAAATGGATACCGATAAAGTCTCGCTATGAGCCAATTCTAATGGCTAGTCATAATTTTTTATCAAAATGAGTCTCAGATTGAAACCAATACTTTGTTGTGAAGTCGACCATATGTCATTTGATGACCTCGAGACATCCAAATTCCCATTACCTCCACCAACTATGTTTTCCATACTAGTCGATAATTGACCAAGCTGGAAAATAAGGCATGGTGGTGAATTTAGCACCAACGGTTTTTGTTTTTTTCTTTTGGGGGGGGGGGGGGGGTTGTTATTATGGCTCCTTAGATCATCAAAAGCTCTAAGATGCAAAAGCGAAATGAGTTCTGTGTAGCTACTGATATGGGCCTACTTTGAAGTCATTGTTTCTTTACCAAAATGGACCCTGAGTCAAAAAATTGATCTTATGTCCTAAGGTCGACCCTTGGGATCATTTGTTGACTTGCGGATACACAGTAGTCCTTATTATCAACAAGAGTGTTTTGCACTTCATTTATATTTGATCAAGGACAAAAACTATGTCGTAAATGAGTTAATAAGTGAATCTGGGGCCATAAAGGGTGTGGATGGGTTCAATTTTATTATTTCAATACCCTAAGTTACCAAAATTACTAAAAAGATAACATGGATCCTGCAATATCTTGATATGGGCCAATTTCAAAGGCTGTAGTCACCCTTTTTAATTAAAAAACGGTCTCGAATTGAAAACTCGATATTTTATCATGGGATCGACCCATCATTCATTTGATGACCTTGACAGTTGAGACATTCCATAAGTCCCATTGCTTCCAACACCTCTCTGTTTTCCACTATATTTGATAATTGACCAAGTTGGCTAATTATGTCGAAAATGAGGCATGAGGGTGAATTAAATTACACCTACAGGAAATAATGTATTTGCTTTCTGGGATGTTTCTGGATTGTTGTGAAACCATTGAATGCCATTATCATTGCATTTATAATACAATGTTCTCTGACAGACCAAATTCCATATGTTGAGTCTGGATCTTATGTGGCCTACAACAACGAGAAAGGTGGCGTAATTGAGTGCTTGAGAGAAGATGGTATAGCTGATTTGGACTCCACTTTTCACAATTTCCCGGAATGGATATCAATGAAGGCCATGGTTAGCAGCTGGCTCGTGGATGCTCTTATGTATGAGCTTTGGGTTGTTTCAGACAGAAAATCTGCGCAAGAGATCTATTACTCTGATCTTCCATGGCCCATTGGACAAGTTCTCTACTTCAAGCAAGTTCGTGTTACAAAGCAACACCTCGGCATAACAAGTGAAAATGCTGAGAGAATAGAAGCTGAGGTCTGACTTTTGCTCTGACCTTGTTATTCTACTGTTTGCATGAACAAAACTTGATCAGTTAATGTGATGCATTTCTTTTTTTGCATGTTCCAATATTCTGTGTTTTTTTTTTACTTATACTAGCATACTACATGTGAGTTTGAGTGGTGAAATATTCCAATTAATCTCTTTATATTATCAAGTCCCCCTCCCCCTCAACCCAAAAAAATACAAAAACCAACCTTATGTGTTCCTATTGTCAATTGTTGCTTGATCATGGCAGATCTATAAAAAGGCAAGCCTAGCTTATGGAGCTCTTTCAGCTCAGTTGGGGGAGGCCCCGTATCTCTTTGAAGACAGGTGAATTGAAATTCTTCAATATGCAAGTTGAACAATGTTGCTGTTGTTTGAGTAATGTCTGATTTGAATTTTATCTCATGCAGGCCTAGTAGTTTGGATGCCTTATTCCTTGGGCATGCGCTAATTTGCCTTCAAGCTTTACCTGTGAGCTCTCTCTTCTTAGGCTGTTAACTTTTCTTTTATATGAATCTTGATGTGTTTCTCAATATCACCAGAAACACCAAATGGAAATGACCTAAGAGCCATCAGTTATATGATGTAAATGCAAAATAATAATTTCACTCGTATGTGGATAAACTTGATCCCATGGTTGACAGTTTGCTTGCTCATATAAACTTTAGGAAAAACCATTTGGGTGTTCTGAGCTTTGAGGTAATGCTTTTTGGTGGTATGTATTTTTAGTACTCCCATTAAGGTGCCATCAGATTTTGGACAAAGTTTAACTTATTAAGTACCAATACTTGGTATCGGTAACAATCTGTTTGTTTGCTGATGGGTAAAGGTTATTGACTTCACAATGCATGACTGAGAGTGTGTTCATTTCATCATGCAATTCACTTCAGTTTAGTTTAAGTTTAGCTGTGCAACTTATTTCTCTCACATGTTACTATTCATTTAGTTCCTTTTAAGTTACATTCATTTCAATTAAACACCATACAGTTGAAATGAACACACCCTTAATTCTAACAACTGAGAGTGAGAGTGAGAGTGAGAGTGAGAGTGAGAGTGAGAGTGAGAGTGAGTGAGAGTGAGAGTGAGTGAGTGGGCCAATTGGATAATTGGAGTCTGTAAGTTTGACATAACCTTTTTGACTACCAAAAGAGGCATCAGTGAAAAGCAAAGGTAATTAATGAATTCTATAGGGCCATGAGAGGGAGGATTTGATGGTTAAATCATAAATGAAGAAGAGGTTTCCCTTGAGTTTCTTAAAATTCTCAGAACAGGAAATGTGTACGAATGGGAAACATAACTTTCATATGAGTTTTCATGCCCTAAGGATGTCATTACAGGCACAGCTGTCCTGCGAAACTAGAACTTTGTAGCTTCATCATTAAACCTTTAGATGTTGAATGTTAATTGGTAATGATTCTGTAAGTGTTACTTTGTAGTCAACATCCTAGAGCTTAGTCAACTAAAGATAGACACACATTTTAGACAAGACCTCAACTAGACTGTGAACCTAGACATCTGAAAAACATGGAAATTTCTCATATTGAGGCACTTGAGAATATTATCCATACAGGTACAACTCTTTTTTTTGGGTTACACTGTAACTGATGAGCTGGTGTTACTCTTTACTCTTGCAAGCCATATTTTTCAGATAAGCAAACGATGCTAAATTATATGCAGCAAAACAACATAAGAGGACAAGGAGTCATCAAACTGTCAAACATCTCTAACTACAAATTCTTGTGATTCTGAAGACAAATTATTGGAAAAAAACCCTTAAGCTGCTTTGGTTCACAGCTCAACCATACACAGTTTCCCCCCAAAGATAATCTTACTGATGCTTCAGAAGACGTGCTAATTCCTCTCTAATCATATGGAGTATTAAAATTTATATAGTACTTACTCTCCAGACAAGTTCTTTACTTTCCTAATATCTTACATTGAGGTAAAATGTCTTTTTTTTCTTTTCCACCTCCATCCTCAAGATAAAGGGGAGTGAGGGTAAGAGAGAGGAAAAGCACTAACAGATGGTTGAAACAATATCGAGCAGATATCTTCTCATATTTATTTTAATATTTTTTTTTTATTTTCTCGCTCAGTTAACCCTCAACGTGTTCTCCTTCCCCTTGATATTTTGTTCCTAGATGTGGATTATTATGAGTTTGTTAATTGTTTTTTGATCCTTGCTCGTAGGAAACATCAGTTTTGAAGGGAAAGCTTTTAATTCATAGCAATCTAGTGAAATATACTGAGAAACTCAGTAAGGAGCTCATAGGGGATGGTTCAGCATGGTCAACAGTTCCTTCATGGTCAAGAGTTTCATCATCACCAGGGCAACCCTCATCTTCAGTTCCTAAGCAAGGAGGCTTTGCAAATTGGAGTAAGATGTGTGCCTTGCATAGCTTTCCATATGCTGTGTGTCTTTTAGCATGATCTTACTTGGTTCTTTGCCCAATGTATCCTGGACTAGCTATGTTGAAGATATCTCTATTTTCATTACTTTGTCCCTTGCCAAATGTGTCCTTATATAGATGAATATGAAGTATATTTTTACTTGTCCATTTAGAAATCGAAGACTCTCTCTCCTCAAATATCTCACCATTAATAATTGTAGCACCGATAGGATTTTGTCTCTCTTCTTAGCTACTACAACTATATTTTTTCTCTTCCTTTTCATATTCCCATGTAATTTTCATGATGTGCTGTCCTGAGATGGGGTACAACTTTTAGTAGATCTGTACATGTCCATTGTCAAGCCTTGTGTTGTAACTCTTAGTCACTGTTTTGATGGATATAATTGTATAAACTGCCTGATTATTTCATTTGTTTCTCTTCCAAATTTTTTAGCTTGCTCTGTTTTCTTCATGAATTAATTGTCCAATGTCATTCATTTCACAGTTCTTTCAAAATGCTCTAAAATATCAGCTTATATAGTATTCATATGTATGATGAGGTAACTTGGCTTTCTTTGGAAAAATGACTAGGTTCAAAGCCCAAAAGTAAGCCTAAAAAGGAGAGGACAGAGGAAGAGAAGAAGTTCAGACGAAGGGCCAAATACTTCTTAGGAGCTCAGCTGATCGCGGTTCTCGTTTTCTTGTCGCTTTTCGGCGGTTCTGACACGGCTGATGTGGAACTTGATGAAGATGATGACGGTCTAGATTACAACGATTAGGGTGAGAGTACATTATGAGCCTTTGTTGCTTTGCACCAACTTAGGCAGTCATTTTTTTTTCTTTTGAAGGTGTAGACACAATAACCCCCAACCCTTCTCACCTTTTTTTCTGGATGGGGAAATTTGAGAGTTTTGTGCACAGTAAAAGAAATTTGTTCCATCAAAGTTAAGTTCGGAAGGAGAAAAAGTTGGCTAATTTGTTACAAATGGGTTTCAACCAAGCAGGTCCAGAACAGATGTACACACATTTTTGATTTAGTATAGACCTGTGTTTGTAATTCCCGATATGGAATATAATCGTTGGTTTCGACTTTATGTTTGGCTGTTATGAATTCTGAAGATGAGTTAGACCATCAATTGAACTTTTGCAACTGGATACAACTACATATTTGTGCACAGACAATGTTGATGCTTTTATACTGAGCGCTTGATGAACAAGTGCACATTAAAGTCGCTTGAAAGGCACCTCTTGGGGTGATATTGGTTATTAGTTTTATTCTACTCTCCAACAACCAGAAAGACATCATAAAGTTAAGTCATTAAAATGGATATCTTGTTAAGTTTTGATTCCTTGTGTCCGGAAGAAGTAGGTCTTGCATGGACCTAGTATGTTACGTATTAGAGAGGTAACTTTTCCACCTAAGATGAATCTGCAAAGTCCATGCTAAGTAAATAAGTTTTTAATACACATTTTAACTATTCACAATCTTTGTATTGGGTTTGCAAATTACTTCAAACAAAATATATCCTATTTGTAAGGAGATGACAAAATTTGCGCATTGAGGACAATCGTTTTTGAGGCAAAGAATTCCACTAATTAATACTTCTCATACCAAAATTTTCCCAAACTCAAAAACACCTTTTTGGGAAAGATGACACACAGTAGAACAGGAGGTTACCATGTATTGCCACTCCTAGTGGATCATAACCTAACTTTTCTCCACCCTACTCTTGTAAACTAGGTGGCTTAGATCTTTACATCACTAAGCTATGATAATTCAATTTTGTTAATTACAAAGTTATCAATATATAAAGAGAAACTACCTACTCAAACCACACATAGCTCACATTCCTTCAGCATTGGAACTGGGTGGCCACTTAACATTTTCCCATTGATTTACCAGTTCAGCATATCCCTCAGCTGAACTAACTGCAAACTCTGACAGTGAGCTCATAGCAACTGACATTCCTGCACACAACACCCTAACTGCAACTTCTGCCATTTTCTCGGGCGTCATCGTTGCCTCTTCAACTTGTTGCTCCCCCATCTCTACTACCTCCATGGTTCCACCACCCGATTCCTCGAATCTGCGGGACCCACCAACACTTTGGGTTTGGGCTCGACGATCCTCCCTCAGCTGCTGGGCATAGATGGAGCCCATCCCAGCCGCAAAGAAATCCAGCCCATCTAGCACCGCTGCCTCCCTAACTGCGTCAAGTAGCCGGGTCCACTGGATGCAGATTCCGAAGATGGGGTGGACCCCGGCTGAGCGACGAGGAGAGAAAGGTAGTTTCGATGTGTTGGGCTCGCACCTCATGCAACGTAGGAGCCAGCTGGATACTGCATGGATGTAGGATCGCTGAGAAGTGATCCATGACTCAAAACAAGTTTTCCAGTTCCTTAGCTCGGACTCCAGATTGGCAGCTGAGCGAGCTAGTCGATGTGGGTCCGTAGCAGAAATTGCTGAATGTCTCCTTGAATTATTGAGCTTGGAAGGTGTACCGGCTAACAGAAGCTTCGCTTCATCTAAGGTATGCTTCTGCATTTGGTGACACTCTGCCATCACTCTCCACATTCTTGCTAACCTACAATGTGCAATTGTCTATAATTATGATGATACAAATTATGAAATATAATTTGGAGAAACAATATGACTGTGACTTCAAGTGCATACACAGTAACTTTTTGAAAGTTCAGGTCCAAGATTCTGTTTTGTATTCTCCATGTCTTTTATATATTTTGAAGATAAAAGCAATGAAACGCTTTGTGAAAGAAGCATAAGTTGATGAACTGAATGCAGTATAAGAACCATGAAAAAAAACATAGATAAAAGTCTTGTCAGAAACTTAGATATACCATAGCTTCGTAATGGAAACATAATTACTTCCAGTAAAGCTATTATCATGTTGGAAAAATTGAGTTATGCGGATCATTTATTTGTCAGAGATTGTGGTAAATGGTCCAAGCTAATATCTAGTTTTCAAAGATAAAAAAGACAATGGCTTATGTTAAAAACCAAAATGAGGAGACTTACCCTTGAACCAATTCCAAAAGCTGAGGCTGCAGCTCCTGATCCCTTAGAGTCTCGATCCTCTTTGAAATAGCTTCAATCGAGTGTATTGAAACCTTTATTTGGGTATCTAATTCTCTAAGAGCTGCCCTAGTTTTGTGTAACGTAGAAGGATCATCTCCTTTCACATCTTGGTTCCTGAGTTGCATACACTTCTTCTCATACGCTAGTCTTATTCGTTCTCCAGACTGTTTCAAGAAAGCAGATGGAAAATTAGTTAATTTTGCAGAAGCAGGAAGTACCAGATTAAAAAANCCCCCCCTTCTCATACCCAATCAAAGGTTTTTCAGGAATAACTCAAGCTAATGTAAGCATCAAATAGTGATCGATTCTCCAGATTCTAGGAAGGGTTACAAATCCCCAGAGAAAGTGAAGTTTAAGGCATACCCTGACTTCCTCGTACAATCGTTTCTCCCATGCATATAATCTGTCGAGCGTTGAATGATGGCTGCCAGAGAACGTGCATGATTCATCAGATAAGTCGCTGCTACTTTCATATCCTTCATCTCTTGAAACTCCTGAGGAGTTGACTAAAAATCTTGATGATGAGGAGCGTGATGAGGCAGAGCGGAACAGCGCTACTGGGTTCAACATCTTAATGGCTGCAAAAAAGAATACGGCATTTCAAATTCAATTCTCTGACCGTTTCAATCAGTAAGTGCAAATTTCACCTTGCATTGAATTTCACCTGAGACTTCTTTTTTCTGAAGTTATAAGATCAATAAACTACTTTTGCATGCAACCAAACTAGTAGGGAGTTGTCCTCTGTATTTGATTAAAAGGTTCACTCAAAGGAGGGACGTTTCCTTAAAATCCTCTCTTAGGCTTATGATATGAATAAGAATTATCAAACTTCTATACCACAGGTGCAAAGCTCAAACATAAAAAAAAAAAAAAAAAAAAAAAAAAAATGAAGTTATCATGTACTACTTACCTGTGACTTCATTTGATGTTGATATGCACCGTGCTCGATTAGCTTCTAACATTGATGAAATTTCATTTGCTGCATTACATACGATCACAAACTGAGATTCAAGATCTCTGATAACTTCATCCATGCTTGTTGGCCTTCGATTCACATAAACAGTGTATCCTGGCGTTTTTTCTTCCTTTTTCTCTCTCTCACTAACCGTACTCTCATGACGTTTAAGTTCCACTTCTCCAGTATTTGGTTTTTGTGACAATTCTACACCCTCCTCATTAGCATGTGGCTGCAACACATTTGACTCTGAAACATTTGATTCATGATGATCCTCACATCCACATTCCGTTTCATAATCATCATCATCATCGTCGTCGTCATCCTCATCCTCATCCTCATCCTCATCTACATCCTCAACAGTTACCTCCTCTCTAGCGCTAGCTTGCAAATTACCTTGAGGTCTTTCTTCCCTTCGGGGTGCCCTTACATCAATTCCCTCATGTTCACTTTCCTCTTCCAAGTCCGGTATCCCTTCTTCTTCTCGAACCTGCCTTAACCCTGCCACATCATCGTCATCAACAACTACAGATTGCTCAAGACTACCTCTCGTCGGGTACCCATAATAATCCAATGACGAGAAGGGATTCCAAAAGAAATCCCATTGCGAGTTCTGAGGAGAAGGAGGTGGAATATTAGGTCTACTATATGGGGAGGACGAGTAATTATTATAAGAAGAATTCCCTTGTGGAGACTGCATTGTGAAGAACCCATCAATCCCATATTGATTCATTGGAGAGTAAGATTGGACACGAAACGTCTCTGGTGACTGCGGTCTCTCCTCAAAAGCAACCGAAGCGGTCCCACTAGGTCTATAATAGTTGATTGTCTTCACAGAGGAGTGTTCTTCAGATCTAATGGTTGGTGCTGAGAAGCACTTTGGGGAAATGGTGATGAACTTCGGGGTCAGCTTTTTCACGGGCGTGAAGGGCGGGGTGATGAATGAGTCCAATGAGAACTCACGGGGCTCATCGTATTCAATGTACTCACGAAGTGCAGCTGAAACTCTTTTCAAGGACTGGATATATGCAAAGTGACCAGAGGCAAATTTGGTTCTTTGCTCAAGAGCTTGTTTGATGAACTTTTTCCGATCTTTACATATTTGGACAGCCTCTTCATCATCCAATTTCGATGTATTACATCCCATCCCTCCGTTCTCACCTCTTCTTCCTTACTACGATATTCAGGAAACTTATGGCTCTAGATTCGATATGGATACCAGAACAATGCAATTCTCCTCTGACTTTCGCCAAATTCATAAGGTTTTGTAGGCTGTTGAATAAACAAGCTAAGGCTTAGAACATGATTACAATGGGAACAAGAAACAGAAAAACCCCAAAGAAGTCATTCATGAGAATCAAAGCTTAGAATACCAAGCATAATAGAAATCATATAAAATAACTACTACTTTCATGAATTTGGTGCTTTTCTTTCTTCTCAAGTCACTTGGGTAGATCAGGAAATCAAATATGGCCATGTAATTAGACAAATTAAAGAAACTGAATATTCCCATCAGCTTTTCTTTAATTTATCAAAAGACTAACCCAACAAGAATCCCAATATTGCTGAGGAACAAAAAATTCGAAAATTCGGTGTTTAATAACTTACAATCAAACTTTAGTCCTGATAAACCAGACAAGGTGAAAGGGCATTAACAGTATTACAGAAGCCAGAAAACTGATATAACAAAACCCATGTCAAAAATACAGAAATCATATATGTTTCAACCAGAAATTAGAAAACTCCCATGATTTTAATTTTTACGCTATGGGAAGAAGCAACACATATTTCTACTGCAATCTCTTCAAAAAAAAAAAAAAAAAAAAAGGTGAGAGTAACTAGAACTAGAATGAAAGTATTAAGCTAACAGAAATCTATGAGAATTGGAAGCTCAATGCATGAATCGCAAGAACTAGGAGGGAAAAACAAAAGTAAAACCCAGTTCTAATAAATTACTGCAAATTACAAAACCCAGTTCACACTTCACAGTACATTGAAAGGAGTAAGAAAGTAAAATGATAAAAACAAAATACAGACTGAAATTAACAGAAACCCATTTCAGGAAACATCATAATTGTGATTAGGAGATCCCAAATCAATATCGAGAAAATTTCAGAAAAATAAAAAATAAAAAATAAAAAATCGCCCAACAGTGCTGTGTTTTATCTATCCTAAATCATGGCCGTTCAAAATGAAATCAAACAAACATAAACAGAGAAAAGATATGATGAATAGATGAAGACATTAAACAAATTAACTGAAACTAATTAAGTGAGTTGTTGATTGAGAGGAAGAAGAGCCGTACCAGCAATGGTGGAAGTATCGAACTGAGAAAGAGCTTAACAAACTCAAACACTAACAGTAAACAGAGAGAAAGAGAGAGAGTAGAGAGAGAAAGAGTGTAGAGAGAGAAAGAGAGAGACGTTGTGAGAGAAGAAAGCAACGGTCAAAAAAGCTGGGGAAAGTGAAAAATAAACAACTAAAGAAAAATTAAAGCAAATGCAATAAAGAGGAAAAAAAGGGCGGAATAAATGAAGATTAATAAAGGAGAATACGACATGTGTTATTTTTTTGACCTTGAATTTGCTGTTTTATTACTGATTTTGCCACTGCTTTATTTTTGATTTTATTTTGATGATTTTTGGGAATAATGTGTGGTTTTTTTTGGGGAATAAGAATAATTTTTTCATGTGTTTGTTGTGTTGTGTTGTACTGCCTTCTCTTTAAAAGGTTGGGATGAAATTCCATCCACACCAATTTCCCACCGTCACAAAACAAGGACACTACCCCATGGTACATGGACCCAAAAATAAAAAAGGAGAAAGAAAGAACCCAATACCAACACCTAAAAAAAAAACAAGAAAAAAATATATTTAAAATATTCTTTTTGGTTCATTTATATCGAGATAATTGAACTAAATAGAGAATGTGTGAGTTAAAAAGTACTAGTCCGTATATTGTATAATTGAACCGAATGTATATAACCGTATTGTAGAATGGTGACAACGAAATGAACAAGGCTGCAACACTTGAATCTCCAAATATGTTGGTCTATGTAATGAGCAATATAGTGGACACTGTTGACCCCTTATATGAATAGTAAATATATAAATAAAAAAAAAGTCAACTAATTTTGCCACTATTCGGGTCGGTTCGTTTAACTTCGGTTTATTGGGTATAGATCGGTTTGCCACTATTCGGGTCGGGTTGGATATGGTTTCGGTCAATCGGGTTGGGTAATCGATTTCGAGTCAGTTCTTTTAGGTTTATGCAGAAGCCCCCAAATTCCCAACTATAGTTGGGCCAACATCAAACTAAATAAATTATCACATGCTTGACAACCTTATCCTTGGTCATGACTTCTAATAAAACGGTACATCACTCAGAAACGTTGTTATATGCTTTTAGGAGCATTTAATAAGACTCTCCGAAAACTTAAAAAGTACGTGTATCTTTCAAATAATGTTGAAGTTGTTTTGATAGTGGATTGTGGAATACATGTTCATTTTTAATTGTACAAGCAACCTTCTCCTAATTATTCACCATTGTGTGTGCCCATGTTAAGCCTATGTTTGGGAAAATTAACTTATAAGGCGCCTAATAAAATAGTATAGGGTTAAAAAAAATATTGTAGTTCAAAGTTGTTATAAAATTCAGCTAGTTTGATGAAAAGCTTGTTGTGATAGCTTCCCAAAACTAGCGGAAAAAATTCAAATTGAGAGTTAAAAAGTGAAAATAGTTAGAGAAATTGTTTGGTTGCTAAGAGAACAAAAATTAGCTGATAGCTAGCTAAAGATGAAAAGGTAGCTGACTTTTGCCACACATAGCCTAAGTTGATGGTGAACAGATCTATAAATTAAAAGAATTTGCCTTATTATTTAAAGCTTTTATTCAAAATTCAGCTATTGTTATTGTTTAACTGGGTTGAACTAATGTGTGTCATTCATTTCGACACTTAATCATTTTTTTTTTCTTCACAAAATGACAGCACATGACACAACTTGCATCCCATTGGTTCGAGTCGCGTGCTAAGTTGGCAATGAGCTCGTACTGTGCAGAATTAAAGTTGTGCGTGACAATATATCCATGTCCAACCCAAATTATGACATTCAAATGGGACATTTCCTTATAGTGCATGTAACGAATCATAAGGAGGTATGACTTAGATCAATCTATATTTTATTGGCAAACACAACCCACGTAGTCAATAAATGTAAGTTATGCTCAATAAATTTATAGTACACTAACATATGAACTTACATGTTTGGATCAATATGGGAAGGTGCAATATCCGAGAGGGTGCATTTCACATAAATTAGAAATTCACGTGAAGTGGACAAAGTTGTTTGGTTGATAATGGAAAATATGACTTTCCACATGAAATTCCTCTTACATGGGATACTAGTTAAATGACTTCTCCATTTTGTGACCAAACAACTTAAATTTACTACTTCCCAATAAATTGTACTTTCTATGTTTCTTTCGTCAACCAAACAATTCCTTATTATGTTTAATCACTCTACAATATATGATCCATAAATACTGTATATACTTATTTCATACTACGAATCATGTCCATGCAAAACCTAATCCAATCAGAATAGACATGTATCTCCAATAAAGAGGGGTGATGAATCTTGAACAATTGATTAAGCATAATTAAGTGATGTGTCAAATTGCTTGGAAGTAACAAAACAAGTGACTAATGAACAAAATCATTAGCTCTACCATGTATGTCACTCCCTTTCCCCATCAATGGAGGCCTTTGAATTTGCAGGAGATTGAAACGATAATGACGCCATAACCCATTTCGTGGCTTCACCAAACTGCGTATCTCCTCGTATCTCTCATTAAAGAAACGATCTCTCTCTCTCTCTCTCTCTCTCTCTCTCTCTCTCCTCTTAAACAAATGTATCAATAGACCCTTTACTGTCAAACAAGAGAAACACTCCATTGAAGTAACTCGATCCTTTTCGACCCCGCAATTTTGAAAATGGACGGAACTTCATGGCCGTCGGAAGCAGAGGTGAGAATCCCTGATTTATTTTATTTTTATTTTTGTTTTTTTTGGCATTATAGTCGCAGCTGCCTCTCTAGTTACGATTTTTGCAAATGAGTTGTCTGCATTTGTGAATTTCATATGGTTTTTCAATTGGCAATGCTTGTAAGATCGCTTTTTTGTGCATAATTTCTTTCACCCATCATTAAATTGTATATTTTTGCTTTTGGGTCTGGGGGATTTATGCATTTGATGTTTTCGTTAATTTGATAATGCCAAAAACAGTGCTGAGCTACTTAGATTTTGCCAAAGTAATGTAGCTTAAATTTTTATCAATTTTACCGACTGAAGTAGACTTTCTGTTCCCCAGTTCGGCTTTATTGATATTTGCACATCAGTAAGAAGAATCTCCAATACCACTTTATCTCAAATCGTATTGAATTTCTGCCTGTTTAGCAAGGATTGATTGCTTTATTAAAGTCCTAGTTACAAGCTCTGCAGAATCAATGCTATTTTGGTTTGTGCAAGCGCGGGTTTAAATCTTAATGATCATGTGGCTTGAGCTTCAAATGTTTTTGATGCAGTTGAATGACTTGAGGAAGGTGGTAGCTGGGATGGCTGGGAGAACTACTGAGGAGGTTAGAGTTGTCGTCTCGCCATACAGGATTTGTCCTCTAGGAGCTCACATTGATCATCAGGTTCGTTGAAAGCTGATCATTTTCACACTTTGCTGGTTATGAAAATCATTTGCCATACTTGTTCATGCCAATATAATTGGAATCATCGTTACAAATTTTCATCTGGTGGTGGAGTGGTTGTTCTTACAAATTTCCATTCGACTATGCTAGATGTCTGATATTTGACAATCTTTAATTGTTGAAGAAACTACTAGTATGTTATATCTATAGGTCTTTCAGATATTGATGACCTGTATCTTTTCTTATCAAAATCAGTTTGATGTGTCTGAGGTTCAGGCACATTGATTAAAATGGAGTAGTATTGATATTTAATGGCTTCGGTGTAACTAAAACATGGTGCAGCTTTTGAATCATGAATTTGTGCTGTCTTTGGCTGTTTGATCTTACCAGGGTGGAGCTGTTTCAGCTATGACAATAAACCTCGGAGTTCTTCTTGCATTTGTCCCATCTGGGAATCCTGAGGTATGATTCTCCTTTACTCTAAAAGAGCGTGGAGATTTCGAATGTATTGAATTCACACTAACCTTAGAGCCTCAGCCTACTGTATGGACTAAAATTAGTTGTCGCTGGATGACACAAGAGCATGTGTCAACGTATTACAAACCATAAATGTTGTCTTTTATACTGCATTGCAAATTACGAAGATAGACCAAAGAACTGAGGAAATGTAAGTTACTTAGTACTTGAAGTCAAGTTAGGGTCATGGTACATACTGAATAGTATTTTGGGGTTAAAAGTGGGGAATTAGATTGAAGACGGTGCCTGAAGTTAGGAATTGGAGATGTTTGGAGTTTATTGGGAATCTGATGAATCTTGAATATTCATAGCACTCTGGTTGGCTGAATATCAAATAGAAACTAATGGGTGTTGAAAAGCGTAGTTGACTTGTGGAACCAGTTTTTGCTGAATTTAAACTTAGGAGGTGCTGTATTCTCAAGTTTCAATTCTTATGGTTGCTATTGTAACATCTTCTAAAGCCTTGTGGCTTGGGAGCAAAATGAGAGTTAGAAGGTTTAGGGGCCTCTCTGGGTCTTGTTTGTTTTTAATCTTCCTTTAGGAGTCTATACAGTTTGTTCACAGTCTTCTATTAGAACTCTTTTGGAGGTGGACCACAAGGACAATACGTGCCTGCTAACTAGTGATTATTGTGAGAAAATTTGGTTACTTCAGCCACTAATTTTTTGAGTTCGCTTAAAGTAGCTGGCCTTTTGGGATTTTTTTGTTTATTTTCTCTCTTATAAGTTCAAGCCTCGATGAAATTCTGCTGTCTTATGTTTACATACAAGGGTAGTTGTTGTCATATCTGATATCACAATACGTATTGATCGTCCATTTTAAGCATGTTCCATATTGGTTGGCTCACATTTCATTCTTTTCAAATATATCATTGCTTGGGAATTTGGATTCTGTTTGTCTCTCTAGCATTGAGGACGCTAAGGTATGGGTGGGTGATGTGTTAGGGGTGATCTCCTCAAGATCATTTCTTGCTTGCCTTAATTAACCTTCACAATATGGTCCTTTTGCTATTGCTATTTTCCTGTGGAAGGCGAAATTTCCTTTGAAGGTAAGAGCTTTTGTTTGGACAATGGCGTTGGGAAGGGTATCTACCGTTGATGTGTTGATATGCTTTGAAGGGGGAGACCAGCAATGGCAATATCTCCCGACATGTTAACACTCTATCAGGCTTGGCGAGGAGATGTGCTTGTATATTTCCTCTCATTGTGACTTAGCCTGGGCTTCTTTAGTAATAGACTAATTGGCGTTTTGTGAGAACAATGGTTAGGCCAGGCCTGTCTTGGAACTTCTGCAATTCAATATGTGGGTTTTGGAAGGGTTAGGAGAAGAAGTTGTAGTGGAATTCTGTGTTCACGGTTCTGTGGTGTATTTGGTTGGCGAGGAACACATCATCTGAGCTTATTTTGGATCGGGTGACTTATCTAACTTCCCTATGGGCTAGAACAAGAGTGGTTTTTAGGATTACTTAATTTATGATGTCCAACATAATCTGGCTAATTTGTATTCTGTGTAAGGACAACATGTGAAAAAACATACCTATGAGATCAGTTTAAGGATGCTCAACAAAGGCTGGCTTCTTCATTGTCAATGGAGGGTTTCAAGTACATGCATACTTTATTGTAAACATGATTCCGGTGTTTTCATAATTCTAGTTTTATGTATCTGGGACGGTCATCTCAGATTATTTGTGCATTTCTGTAGTGACTTAAAATAGAGATACCAGTCATAAGCAAGTGCTTTGCTTTGTTGCTGATGAATTTTGATACACAGGTTGTATTGCGTTCGGCACAGTTTTCTGGGGAAGTAAGGTTCAGGTAAGAAGGGGGAGAAAGAAACCAGCCTCACCTTTGTCTTTTGTTATTCTCATTGATTACCCTTCTCTGTTCTTTTGTTCTTCTGTCTTTTCTCATTCTGTTATTCTCAATAATTTTCTTGTAATTTATGAACACTTACATATAACAAAACAGCGTATCTTAATATCTTTGCTAGTAAGGCTGTGTAGAACTTTCCCTCCTTAGACAGGCCAAAGGCTGTTTACACTATTACTTATTTCCAACCTGTGATCCAATAAGTAGTTCTAGCCCTATTTGACATACCCCATGCAAAAATAGATTTTAGTAGCGGCCATGATGTTGGAGAGTGATAACTTTGAAGCTTGTCACCACATGTAAGTGATAAGGCATATCTCTCACACTTTTGGATAGAGTAAAAGAAATTAGTTGCTGCAGACCCTGGCCTTGCATGCGTATGGACCAAACTTACAAAACCACGCAAAATTCAGGAATAAAATGCTGCTATTAATCTTTCCTGGAATTATAGGCCATACCCAAATATCACAGCGAGTTGTTCTCCCATAGTGTGTGCTATTCTCATAATACTGGTGCTGACTTGTCCATAAATTTCTAATCTAATCCCTCATACAGGTGGATCTGTGCAACAGTAGGTTCCAGTTTATCAAACCATTTTACTTGTACATGACCAAGTACTGCTTGGGGACAAGTATGTTAGGAATCTGCGTGCGGAAGTAATTTTCAGTGGAAATAATATTCGTGAATAAAATAAGAACAATAAACGCGAACCAGGAGAACGGGATCAACGACACGATCCAAACGTATCACTATCAACCATAGCAATACAACAACATGTGTTCCAGAGATACCGAGGAATAAACCAAGATAGCCTTGTCAAACGGGTCCGTCGGGTGGGTCGGTTCGGGTCATTTCCGGGTCGGGTTGTTTTCGGGTTCAGGTCGAGAAATGCTCAATATCGGGTTCAGGTCGACCCACCGGGTCATGAACGCCATTTAAGATGTTTTTTTCTCTGTCAATTTATGACCAATAATCTTGCGAAAAATAAATATTTTGGATGGTTTTACCTTATTCTAACTATTGCGGATTGAATATAATGTTTCTCATTATGCTAATATGTATATAAAAGTGTTAGCGATATGTTAAGATAATGAATTAGCCTTATGTTGATGTCAAAAGCGAAAATAAGTTACTTGCAACCACTATGTTGAGGATAATGATACTGTAACCTTTGTCAAGCACTAATAAAAAATCTAACACAATTATAAATTTTGGATTTTAGATCAGTTTATTCCGTATTTTTGTCATGATTTGAGCAGTAATTTAATTTTTCGGGTCAAACGGGTCGACCCATGAACAGGTCGGGTTTGACCATAATATTTCCGGGTCAATTGGGTTCGGGTCAAATTGGGTTTTCGGGTCGTGAAATTTGTGTCAGAACCCTAAAACCCGGGTCGGGTTCGGTTCGGGTGGAATTTTGACAGGTCTACTCACACCCTATCTAACTCAACTCTATCTTACTATGTGTTTCCCACACAAGATCTATGTTGTGCAACGGTGACTTGGACAAACCCCAAGCTCACCCATGAGATCACATGGCCCCACGCATCCTAGCTTACCAGCTCTCTTTAGTCTTTACTACGCTACACCATCCTCATATTTGGTGACCATGGGAAGACCATCCAAAAATCCACACCCATACATGAACATAAGATGCTCTATTTATAGAGCATCAATGGGGAGGTTATACAAGTAACGGGGGGAGGTTACAATAGTTATCACACACACATTAATGACTCTTGATTACCACTATTTATCACATAGAGCATCCAAAGGGCATCCTAAGTGTAGCATTAAAACCAGCATTAAACAAGGAGTTTGAGTTGAAGGATCAAATCACCTTAATAGTCTCCATACCCAACAAAGTAACCTTTAGAA
Organism: Mesembryanthemum crystallinum; assembly: GCA_030267885.1. Classification (NCBI taxonomy): domain Eukaryota; kingdom Viridiplantae; phylum Streptophyta; class Magnoliopsida; order Caryophyllales; family Aizoaceae; genus Mesembryanthemum; species Mesembryanthemum crystallinum. Next base: position 4,305 of record BSSO01001681.1, on the reverse strand, counting down.
CATCTCCACCAATAGCATTAGACTATGTTTGGCAAGCACAACTAGCTTTTAGCTTTAAGGTGTGTTAGTTACTCTCACCAACCAAACACTTTGCCAATTTTTTTTTTTAAAAGACAGCTGCAGCTACCGCTTATTTTGGGAAGTTACCCATGCAAGCTTTCAATTACAACTTGCAAAACAACTATTTTGTTGCCATTTTGTAAGATCTTTTACCTATTTTATATTGTCTTTTCCTCTTTTATCATAAAATAGCTACAACTAAGAGCTAATTTTGCCAAACATAACTTTAGTTATTACTCGTGAGTCTTGATTTTCTTGAACTATGCAAAAGCTGAAAGCTTTCAGTTGAGGAGGGTTAGAAGTATGAATGTTACATGTTTGGATTGAGCAAGTCTACAAGAGTCCCTACTCCCTACTTGATAGTACCCCTACTCCTTTCCTCAATGTGAACCACGATCCTTATTTCATGTTGCAGACCGCTGTGGTAAGCAGCCTGATTCACCAAATTAAAGAACCTGAATTTAGTGATCTATTATGAGAGAATTTGAACTTATCACAGAAATGATGGAAGGAACACTTAACTTGGGATGTGATATAGCTTCACTATCACAGATCAGAATCCGGTGGAATCCGTAGTGGTAGCTCGTGTGTATCACTTACTAGATACATAGGTTGTTCATACAGTATTGGCTTGTCTGATAGGCTAAGTTATTCAAAAAAATTTCTCATATCAGATATGTCTTTTATGCTTTTATCATGTAGGAAATTCAAGGTTGTGTCTTCTTATCCTTAGATCACGTGGGCTTGTTTGCAGTTGTTATTTTCTTGTCACTCGAGTAATATCAATTCTAGTTTACCTGAATCTTATTTAAGCCTTTTCTGGATTGGTTTAGAGTTGATGAAACTCAGCACCCTAAGAAGCCTGGAAAAGCAAATGAAGTTATAAAGGAAAATGGTTCAACTAAAGTGGAAGAAGAGTCTTGTTGGGGAAGATACGCAAGAGGAGCTGTATATTCATTGCAAAGTAAAGGGAACAATCTCCAACAGGTTAGAGCCTTTTCTCATTTTCTTATGTCAGTATAATAGATGTAGAACAAAGTACTATTGTCCCATTGAACATATACTGCAAGTTAACATACAAATTTTGCTGGGAAATTATGATTTCTGAAATAATTAAAAACAGGAGAAAAAAAAAACCAATCACGTAGTTGTTAGGATTGTTACCCAATTCAACCAAACCAATAACACCAACCAATAAACCTGAAATTAACAAAGAAAATTCAAAACCAGATATAATGTCGAAACCCCATTTGGGTAAAAACCACAGGTCCGTTAATATCAATATCGTGATTACAATGTCTAGCCAAACCGTTTCAAGAAAGGCGACTTGAAACAACCACAACTACTAACAACAGGTAACACCAAATTCTAGGAAGAGTACAAATTGATCCTACCCGATCAAAGAAAGTTTAGAGACCAAACCCTAAAAACACCTGTGTTGTAGAATTAACCAATCTAGCACACACACGTTCTCCTTGACGCTTGAAACACCACCTGAGCAACGACCAAGAACATACCCTTGCAAAATACCCAAAGTATTTCTCTCACACTCTGGCTTTGTATTTCTCATGTGTCTGCCAACTGCTGGTCACTCTATCTAACCCTTACCAGAGAACACCTCTCTCGTGCCATGAGAATGCCTTGCTTGCCAAGTCCCCAAATGGGCTAACACATTGGCCCTAATTCCCATGCCAAAAAATAACGCCACAAACACCATCAGCCTTTTTCATTTTGCCGATTTTGTCTTCTTTCTTTCTTTTTTTTTGTTTTGCTGAAATTATTTAATTGATAATTAAAATAAAAATAATAATTGGGTTGGACAACCCAACAGCAGTTAGGGATCAGTTTTTGAGAATAAAAATAAATATAGTGACAAGTAAGCATAAAAGTGTTTTAGAGAAGTTGTATGGAGGTTAGGGGAGAGATTTGTGAAGGAGAAGCTTAAATCATAGAAGCAAAGCCAAAAGGCCTCTAAGCTTCTAATAATGGTTTGTCATCACAGAGATTTATTGACTAATTTGTAATTAGCTCTTCTTCAGAACCTCTAGTCCTATCATGTTCCTTTTCTGTTCTATCAATATATTTTTTGATTATGTAAAAAGAAGAATTTATAACAAAGTGTTGAATTTGAATATAATGAATGATGATGACAAACTGGAATATGGTGATTTTGGCAGATTAGTGGTTCATCATGTAGCTGTCCTTGTTTTGAGGCAGTCTATCATGAGATTGCTCTAATGTGTTGACATTGCTTTCTTTAGCTGACAAGTACACACAAATTTTAGACTTCCAGTTTACCTTGATAGAATTTGTCAAAAATGTCCTTTTTTATAATAAAAAATACATAACGATATATGTCTGATTTGCTTAGTCCTACAAGTTTTCTTTTTCTTAGTATACGTAGTTGATTGAAACTATATTCAAAAGTACATGACCATATAACCAAAAGTACATGATCATATAATCAAAAATACATATAATGGACTATAACTTTTTTAATATGGGTTTTTGCCATTATGAACATATTCTTGAACTTAGTCACTTTTGAAAAAAATAGGAAAAATGAATTTTGTGCTTTCTTATTGATTGAGCACCCCAATTAGGATTGTCTACCCTAGTTCTACATTTATATTATTTGTTCAAGTGTTATACTTTAATGTATTTTTGATTATATGGTCCTGTACTTTTTTGTTTGTTGGAGATCAGAAGAGCAAGCTAGGTTGAGAGAGATTTAGAGAGAGATTGTGTTTGTATTGATTGTGTAATGAAAAGATGATCTGTACAGCAGTGGACCTCTGCCCCTTATCTAGTATACAGTAACAACCTCTCGGCTCTAACTAATCTGTAACAAACTAAGAGAAGGTAACTAATGAGATATTTACAAGATATTTACAGCTAGCTAAACTAACTCTAACACCCCCCCTCAAGTTGGAGGGTGTGAAGGGCTAGACACCCCCAACTTGCCCAAGATATAGTGATGCTGCTTGCCATCGAGGCTCTCCGTGAACAAGTCAGCGAGCTGCTCATTAGTGTGCACATAAGACAGAGTAATCAAGCCTTCCTGCAACTTTTCTCGTACAAAATGACAATCCAACTCTATATGCTTGGTTCTTTCATGGTAAACTGGATTGCGGGCAATGTAGATGGCAGCCTGACTGTTGCACTTCAAAGGAATAGGCAACACAGAGGGAACCTCTAGCTCATGCAAAAGTCTTGACAACCAAGCTAGCTCTGCAGTAACTCTTCTCATCGATCTATATTCTGCCTCAGCAGAAGATAGGGATACAGTAGGCTGTTTCTTGGACTTTCAAGAGATAGGAGAACCTCCTAAAGTAATGAAAAACTCACTAACAGATCTTCTAGCTGTAGGGCAGGCTGCCCAGTCTGAATCACAGTAAGCTTGAAGAGAAAAAGAAGCACTGTTGCTGAAGAATAACCCATGTGCAGGGGTTTGGCAGATATATTTGAGGGTATGCATGGCTGCTTGCATATGAGGAACTCTGGGATCTTGCATAAATTGGCTCAAAAATTGAACTGCAAAGGCAATGTCTGGTCTTGTGTGAGTAAGATAGTTCAGTTTACCCACTAACTTCCTATATTCTCCTGGATCAGTTAAGCTAGCACCCTCATTAGGATTCAATTTCATGTTGGGTTCCAGTGGACTAACAACTGGATGAGCAGAATGCAAACCAAATTCAGCAATCAAATCTTGTGCAAATTTTCTTTGAGTCATAACAACTCCCTGAGGCACTCTGTATATCTCCATCCCGAAGAAGTAGTTAAGGAAACCAAGATCCTTAATCTTGAACTTAGCATCTAGGGAAGACTTGAGATGTGTAATTCCAGAATTATCATCACCAGTTACTAGGATATCATCCACATAAACTGCCACAAAAACCACAGAATTTTCTTTCTTCTTATAAAAGAGTGAATAATCATTCTTTGAGTGTAGGGCTGGCCACGAGCCGAACCGAGCCGAACACCAAGCAAGCTCGGCTCGGCTCGTTCAAAAGTACTCGGGCTCGAGTTCGGGTTCAAGTTCGAGTCGAACTCTAAAATTGGGCTTGAGTTCGGCTCGAATGCTAATTGCAAAGTTCGAGCTCGAGCTCGAGTTCGTTTAGACATATAATTTTTACCCTAATCTTCACATCATATTGGTTAAAATAATATTTCAAAAATAACATGTTAAACATTATGTAACTTTTGTTTGAAGATAACTATATGACATAGTATTATCTTAAGGTT
>BSSO01001680.1:0-22362 GCA_030267885.1 Mesembryanthemum crystallinum | reverse complement strand
AACATTGCATCTTTATGCCTCCAATCCCCCTCCCGAACACTCCCAAGTAAGGGTTCCCCTCTCCCCCCATGAGGTGAAGTAGGAGATTTCAAGCGGGACTGAAAATATACCCCCTACATTAAAAAATTATTGTATAGGTACCAGACCAAAGTGCTACACTGATTTCATTCATTCAAGCCTACCAGTATCACCTACCATGCTAGTAACGCCGAAGATATACAAAATCAGCCACTAATCATGACTCATGAGTCAACACTTGGTAAAGAAAGTAACTTGCTCAAGGAAAAATGAAAAGGCAGTTTGTTTAGAAGACGAAAGAAAGGAACTTTTTGATACATTGAACATGATTAGTCGGAACGAAAGCTTCAATATCAGATGTCATAGAGCCAAGTTGACTGTTAAATATAACATCTCGAAAACCAAGGATACAACCTTTATTTCTAATTACTCAGTTATAAATGATAACCACAGGAAAGCAAGATGATGCCCAATTTTTGGAAGCAAGAAATGCCTTTCATCATCCCAGATTAAATCTATTTGCATAACTATTGACCAGATACAGCCATATACTATGAATTACAAGCATGCCATAAGTAATTAACCAAATTGGCTTGGTAAAGGATTCAGAGGAAAGTGTTGATATACCCAAACTAACCCACTATATCAAGGTAGACTTTTTAATGAAAAACATTTGAGCTCAAGTTCATGTTTTTATAAGTACGAAAGACTAGAGTGCAGGGTTGGTCATAAATTGCCCTTTCACCAGTACCAACAAAATCGCAAATGAACCATTGAAGTAGTTTTATTGTTAAGTATAATCAACAATCAAAAAAAAAAAAAAATATTGACGATATTTAAAATTCAACTGAGCTCAAACCTGTAACAAAGAGACTGCAGCCAGCAACGAGTTTGCTAAAGATATACAGATTAAAATTCGCCTCTTGGCGTTTTCTCCCCAAAGAATAAGAATTCACCCTTTGGTCGTTGAATCCTGAATCGTTGAACTAAACAAAAATCAATAATTGAACGTAAAAAAGGAAAAAAAGTTCCAGAGCTGGAGTGAAATTGATTAGAGAAAAAACCCTAAGATTTAGGATCTAAGGATGAATTGATGATAGAAAAACCCTAAAATTTCTAATCTAGGAACGGAAACCAAAACCCTAAGAAGGAAGAGAGAATAAAAATCAGAAATAGAGGGAGAAGAAATGAATAATAGAGAGAGAAAGACAAGTATAGAGAGAGAAAGAGAAAGAGGAGGTTACCAGATCTAGTGGGAGTGGCGGAGTGTGCCAAGGCAGAGAAATGGAAGAAGCAAAGCGCCAGAGTGAAAGGGTTGGAGTTTGGAGACCCTGATTTTATTTTTATTTTTATTTTTAATTTTTTAAGTTATTTTGTAGTTTTGAGTGTGAGAGAATCTGAAACCTAACCTCATAAGAAGTCATAGATTATGGGATGAGGGTTTCAAATGGGCCGATATAACCTAAAGCTAATATTAGTCGGTATGATTAATCAACCTAATTTCATGTGTAACAACCTTAGGTATAATGTTTTGAGTTCTATATGGAGCACGAGCTTCGTTAAGGATCTGATCACCAACCCAAATGAATGACACATAACTTAAGATAACTAAATGAAAGTTAATAATTGTATTGTTTGAGACAAAAAAATACCTTGTACAGTAAAATTCAACATATCTGTACAAAGCTTAAGCTAAAACATGTAATAATAGTCAAAGTTTTAGCCGTCCGTCTCTTATGTGGCAACCTCATAGATAGGGCGTGTTAGTACCACTTTTTACTTCACCATCCACAATGCTTAACTCTTAATTTGTCATATCAATTTTTATCTTTTTGTTTTACCAAACTTAGAACACAAATTTGCACTCATACTTTACCTTTCAATTATAGGACCCAACTTTTATTATCCAACTATTTAAAATACCAACCAAAAAAGATCCAAGTAACAATTTTGTAAAAAGAGTTCATAGCCCGTGTTGGATCTAGGTTTTTTGAAAAAACACATAAAGATTTAAATCATGGGGAGAAATAGATTTTCAGAGAAAATGTTTTGAGATTGACATGTGATATGACAAAAACCTCATTTGAAATTTTAATCATGCCTAACAGAAAGGAATATGCTAAAGCAGATAAACTAGAAAGGCTGTTCAGCCGCTCAAGTTCGGCTGAGTCAAAATCGTGTAGAAATGGTAAGAAATTGTAATTTTCAGATATGCGAGGAAAAAAAAAAAAAAAAAAAAAAAAAACAAAAATTATTGCTTTGCCTTAAGCAACACAAGGATCTCAATGCTTAGTTTACGAGTTTAGACAACAAAGACAAGGGTGTATTGCTAATACAAAGAAAATTTGACCATCCATAACATAAAACTAACTGCTAAAGGAATCGTGAATACAATCAGAATTTGTGAAAGAATTATCCAATCAAACTTGATGCCCCTGCTGAACCAACCAACATACTGTAGTATAATCAAAAATCTCACATGCAGACACTGAATCAATCATTTGACGCCAACTGATGCCATAAGGTCCTCGTACTCAGGATCAGAGTCCTGCTTACGGCTCACTGCATTGTTGCTTCCTTGAGCAGACATAGGGGTTGGAGAAAATGGATCATACCCTTGCTGCGCTCTGCCAGCTGGACTGATGGAATGTTGTTGATTAGGAACAAAGAGGCCTCCTGGACGCCCCGAAGGAGGGGTAGGGTAGTTTTGCTGATATTGACCCGAATGCCCTGGTCTGGGCGGGAAAGGACCACCCGGATTAGGCATTTGAGGACCCGGACCAAGGTTTCTTGGGCCCACGTGGGGATTTGGACTCGGAGGCGCAAATTGACCTGGGGGTGGACCCATCTGGTTTCCCATCTGTGGCCTCGGAAAATTTTGCCTAACATGCTGTTGAATTGTATTTTGCATGGTTGGCCGGAATGATGCTGCTTGGGGTGCAGGAGGCAACTGTGGTGGTGGAGGTCTTTGAGGTGCGAAGTGCATACCGGGTCCAGGAATGGACTGAGGTGGTCCTTGTGGTCGGTGAGGCTGGAAAGTGAAGTCCCCAGAACCTGAAAGAGGCGGCCTTGGAGCTGCAGTCCCCATTGGTTTAAGGGGAGTGAAGGATGGCGTATTCAAAGTCCCACCAGCAGGTCTTGACATCCCAGATTGTGGCGCATGAGACACAGAGGGAGGAGGAACAGGAGTTTGAGCTGGCCTGAACATTGCATTTGAGGACGAATTATTTAGTGGTGTCGGGGGTGCATATGACTGGACAGGCATGGCTGAGGAAGACCGAATTTGTGAAGGCACAAACGATGTTCCTGAAGTGGGTCCAAATTGAGAAGGAAATGCTTGAGGAGTTATTGAGGGGGCAGATGGTGGAGCAGGCGAAGAAACAACAGACTGTGATACAGAAGATCCTTGTGATGCACCTATTGGCTGAACCAAGCCACCAGAAGCTCGAGATTGTGGACCACCAGTAGGTGGCACAGCCCATCCAGCAGAGCTCGCTGTAGGGATGAAAGGCCGCTCGGCTAGTTGTGGTGCTGAAAAGCTGGGTGAACCTGTTGCCGAATGGTTCCTTGGAGGACCAGTTTGTCCCAAGGAATAAGGTGGCGGCACAAAAGGGCCTTGCATAACTTGAGCTGGTGGATGTAACCTTGAGGGTCCACCTCGGATGCCTTGGGGAGAAGAGCCAAATCCATATGGAGCACCAGGTCTAGGTCCAAACACTAGATGCGATGGTGAGGGATTGAAGGTGAAAGCCATAGAGCTAGGAGGAGGCTGACTGGTTGGGAACCATGAACCTGGATACAGCTGAAAAGGCCTTTGTGAAGAAGTTGATATGGGTACCATGACTGGTTGTACCAGTTCCTGGTTTGCAATGGCAGTGCTAAGTGCAGGGTTAGTACCCTCATTAAGTACCTGTGCATTATTTCCGGACACTGAAGCTGATGCCTCGGAAGCAGCAGATTTTCCCTAAGAACCCATGACAACAAGTTAAGCAACATCTGAAGAAGTTCTGAAAGATGGTACTTCAGAATGCCATGAAAAAAATGGCAAAAAAACTCTGAAGCAATATTATGACAATGAGAGGATCACCATTATAGAACTCACAGGTACTGAGGAAAGCAGCAATTCAATTAGAGCAGCAGCAGCATCAACTTTCTCATAAGTGTCTGCTGAAATTTGAACATGTATCTCATCGCACAAGCTTATAACCTCACTCCTGTTGGATGCTGTGATTTCAACCTAAATATAGTTTACACAAGATAAGAAGGAACCAGAGATAGAAAATTAGGGGTTAACATCTCATATAAAGCAGATAAACTCAAAACAGCCAAAGAAAGATAATCCACGCAGCACACAAAGAATACCTTTTCCTCTCTTTCTGTTTTTGTCCCATAAACTTGTATTCTAGTTCCAGTTTCCTGTATTTATTTAGATGAAGGAAACGGTAAAACAACTGTTAGCATACAAATTTCAACAAATTTTGCTTCTTCATGCTCTAGTTGACTTATTAGTAATTTGTTCCATAACTCCTCTATTAGTCTAAATTCTAATGTACTATATGCGCGTAATGGTCCGAGTATGGAGATTATGAGCAAACTAATTTCTGAGAGCATAGTCATTATTATGCACACACAGTATGCGTTAAGCATATTAGCAAAAACCACACCTGCACACAAACAGCAGCATTAAGCATGAATGGGTTAAACTGACTGAAGTTGATTTGCATTGCATATCTTAATCTGAAAATACAGTTGAGCCTAATCTGAAAATTGAAGTTTGTATTGCTTTAAATCTGATTACAACTTCTATATGGCATGTTTTAGTGGTCTTTAACTGCATGTCACGATAGTTAAATTGCACACACATGCCGCAAAGTAGCTAAACCGTGACACAAGCAGAGTACAAGAAGAAAGAATTATAACTGTGCTTATATGCTACATTTTCACTAAATTCTATGCATCTCATATCAATGGATTAAATGGCCCCAATCCTGTGAAGTATTTATATAATTAAGCTATGTCTGGCAAACAAGTTTTGCTGCGAGCTTTAGCTTCAGATTTTGGTGAAAGCTTCCTTAGATAGCTTTCATAATTGGAGCTTTTGAACCCCTCACAAAAGCTGAAACTGTTACAAAAGCTAGTTCATCCTAACAGAACATTGAGAGATTTTCTTGTCCCCAAAAGCTAAAGCTCTTCTAAAAGCTCTCAAAAGCTGTGTGCCAAACATAACCTTAGTGGCACATTAGACTTTACTTGGGAATTTCTCTATATCCTCGTGGGAACGATACTTTCTTGCCCTTGTACTAAGTTGTTTGTTTTTATATGGGACTTAAGAATAAGTTTAATTTGTATGCGCCTAACAATCAATGTACTTGTAAATTTGCTAATCAGAAGACCAGGTCATAAGCACGTTACCTTTTCCAATCTTTTATGAGTGTCACCATCAGGGCCATATACTAGGCCAACAAAGTCATATCCAGGATGCTCTTTCACCTACAGTGACAGAATAAAGTACATTTCTATCAAGGATTCCTGCATTACATATGCATATGAAAAAATGGGCCCGACATAGAAGGTCGTGCATTGTAGTAAGAGTAAAAAAAAAAAAAAAGGGTTGTTTATTGATTGCATGAATAAAATATGATGTCATTTTATATCAAACACATGAACAGAAGGCATTACTATAATGATGCATAAAAAAGACGATAAACACAACAGGCAAACAAAAATAAATTGAATGAAGTTGAAAGGAAACGTTGGACTTACAGGTACAGAAACTGTAGTCTCCCTCATCACTGGTTGATAATCAGATGGGGCCTTGTAACTCGGATTGAGCTTTAGTATTTCCCCTGGAATCCAGCTAAACCTCAGCTAGCTGAAGAAATAATTATGAAAAAAGAATGAAAGCCAAACTGTCAACAGTTACCTATAGCTTCCCGTCTTTCAAGTTCCAAAGCATGCAACTTCTGTATGGAAAGGAACACTACGTTAAACAGGTCATACATTAAGCCAGATGCTCTTAAAGCACAATTTAAAGCAGAAGAGAGGTAGTCAGCGCAACATTAATTGTACCTCATAATTAACCTGTGTTGTTGAAAGCTCACTGTCTGCAACATCTCCGCCTAATTTTGAACTTTGACTGTCACCACTTAATGATCCCAATTTCAGCTGTTGAGTGATTTGATCCACTCTAGTCTGCCCAAAATTTGTACCACCACAGAGGCAGTAATATCACTTAATGGCACCTGGAATGGGAAGCTTCCATGTGAGCAGTCACAAGGAAGAGACATACTTTATAGCACCAAGCGAGGAAATGGAAATCCATACGCCAACTTCTGCGCAGAGTGAGTTCCCTTCAACAAGCTGGTGCTATAAATGTCTTCAACCCATCTCTAAATCTTTAGATATTTGGTAAATTTTATTTCAATACATAAATCCAAGCTTTTAGCAGTAAATCTAAAACCGTTAAGAAAAGGTGATATGAAGAAGGGAAGAATGATTTCATTTTGGAGGAGGGAGCAACAATCACCACCGAAGAAAATAAAGAAGCTCAAAAGAAAAACCATTTTAAGACAGCAGCAAATGGAAAGTGAACTTTACAAATTTGTTTTATAAATTTTAAAGTTAAAACAATACATCAGAAATGAATGCAACTGAAGAAAAAACGGGAATTACCTGATAAGCTAAAGCTCTTCCTCTCCTCACACCAGTATCCTGTGAAAGATCAGGGCCCCATTTTGTTTTCCTTTGCACCTGTTTGCTATTTTCTTCACTACCAGCATCATTATTTTCAGACTTCTTACCACCTTTGAAGATGGGAACCAAGGAGCCTGAGAACTTGTTTTTTGGTATAACAAAACCTGCCTTTCCCTTAAACATTGATACCTTTGGACTATTGGCTGACGATGTAGATGAAGATGCTGTAGCAGAATTTTGCACACGATGCGCCTCAACAACAGCTGTATGGTCAACCTTAGCACTCATATTGCTTCAGGCAGTCAAATTTTGCTTCCACTATCCCTTAAAATACAAACATGTACGAGCCATGAGCCATGTTCAGTCGTATAGTAGAGAATGTTCAAGATTTTAGAACAGATTTCAAAGAAAAACACAAGGTGCATGTTCTTAGCAAGTTTACAGATTGTGAACTCAAAGGACCTAACTAAAGATTGTGCCTCTCACTTGAATGCTGTAGCTTTACGCATAACCGCGAAGGCCAGGCAATCGCTAACCATGTAAAGTTGTGAAACAAACATGGTTGCTTTCACTACCTTGATAAATAGACCATGAGCCATCTTTAGTCTTAAAATAGAGATTGCAGCACTTTGGTGTATTTGGTTGGAGAGGAACACGCAGGTTTTCAACGACAAATCTATGTGTCCTGATATGCTTTGGGATAGGGTGACTTTCTTAGCTTCTTTTGTGGTCTAGAGCAGCAGAGGTCCAGTGACATTGGACGAACTTGTAGTTAGCTCTTTGTAGAAGACACCTTGTCCTATTTCATGTAACTATGTTTCCTATTAATATATGAGTAACTCTCTTTATCTGGACAAAAATAGAGAACACCCAGGTTATAGAACCCACATTTCAAAGGAAAAATGTAACACCCCAAATTCCTAGTGAATAAATAAATAAACTCGAGCCGAAAATCCAGCAGGGTTCCGTTTGAAAATTGAACAAACCAACCAATAGGCCTTGGATATTTAAACCTGTAAAATCAATAACTAAAATCCAACAACTCTATCTAAAACCCAGGGCGTTACCGCCGCACTCTGCTCACGAGGAGGAGTTCAAGGCTCTTCAGCTAAACCATTTCTAAAATTATTCCCAACTAACTTAATAAATAACTAAATTTATTACAACTAAAATCAACCAATAAAACTAAGTTGAATAACTATTTTCTATGAACTCCTTATAACTGACAACCTGCTATGCGGTCGAAATCCTCACCTATTGCTACCTGTACACAAACAAACTACCACCACAACGGTGATAATCATACCGCGGGTGACAGCCCAAAAATAAACGGGTTCAACGTGAACTGAGTAACCAAACATCTAATGAACTTAAGGAAACAATTGAAACTCAATCAAGTATAAACTCAATCAATTAATTAGGTTATATACTTGTCATAGTGAACTGGTTGACTTAGTCATTACTCATTATAACATAGGTATAACATAACTACATAAGAACTTGAACTAGATATGTACTTCTAATGATTAACTTTAACTCTTGAACTCATAATCATCTCATTTGACTTGGCACATCTGGGGGCACTTAAACTTTTAAGGGATTTTTTATGGTGTACCCCTGTAGTTTACAAGTTTCTCCGACGCATACCATGAAGTTCAATGTCTTTACGCTACATCCTTAAACTTTTGAAAACACACACAATGCATGCAAAATGGTGACGGTGGTTAAGTGAACGTTAGTTTATGATTTATGGGGCTGTAAGGACTATTTTGCCCCTATAATTTCCCCGATCCCAAACGGTCATTTGGTAGCCAATGACTACTTTTTTCTCTATATAAGCCCGCAAATTTCCAGAATTTTGCATGCGTTGTGTGTGTTTCCAAAAGTTTAGGGATACATCGTAAAGACATCCAACTTCATGGTATGCGGCGGAAAAACGTGTAAACTACAGGGGTACACCATAAAAAATCCCAACTTTTAACCACTTGTGGAGTCATTAGCCACATCTGGGGGCTGGAAACGGTGTAAGCCTATAGACTCGTCAGCTCCACACCAATTAGCTTATTGCAGGCCTACAGACTTGTCAGCCATACAATACTGAAACATTGTGGGCCTTAGCTTCACAATATGTGCGGCCTACAGACTCGTCAGCGTTGCACCTTATAACTTATTGCAGCCTACACACTCGTCAGCCATGCAAAATTGAAACATTGTGGGCCTATAGACTCGTCAGCCTCACAATAGACTTGTCAGCGTTGCACCTTATAATTTATTACAGGCCTACAGACTCGTCGGCCATGCAATACTTTTGACCACATCTGGGGGTCATGGCCACATCTGGGGCCAAAGCTCAAATGAAACATCTCATTAAGCTTAATAGTAGTACCCTAAGGTTCCTAGACTACCCAAGGTGCCATATCTTTTACTTTACATAGTTACTAGCTTTGTTAACTCAAGACATGAACATATTGTCATAATTCATACTCAATTTGTCATAGAAGATTTCATAACTTTATGAACTCAAATCATTCCTCATAGAAGTCTTATAAAACTAAACTTGAACTCGTCCTTGTAGTTCACATTGGACTAATTAAATAAGCACACACCAATACTCAATTTTCTCCTTCTCTTATCTCTCTTGTGCGTAACTTAAGAAACTAACTCTTTCATTGCTTATGAAACTTGGGTAATAGTAATAGTCTTCTTTATACAAACTTATCAAGACAAACAATACTAAAATACAAATAAATATCAGTTTGACACTAAACTCTAGCTGTATGAACATCATTCATTAGCTTTTAGCTAAACCAGCTCAGCTAGTCATCATTCTCCTTGTTCTCAAGCAATATGAGTAACTATCCTATGTCTGCAACCTTTCTACAACATATAACAAAGCTATAAGCATAATTTAGCCCATGAGCATAATCACAACATCAACTTAGACCTCTTGTATAATTCTCATTAGATCTATGCAAGGTTAGATCATGCGTATATTGTTCTCTTTGATAATTAACGTACATATCTAGCTGTACTAGCACTTTTCACATCTATACAACAACCAACTAAGCTATATACTTGTGTAATATTGTTATACACCTAAAAGCACTCGAAAACATAATAGGGTCATTCTAACTATTTTCTCTTGGTTCTGTAGCAAAATCAGTCACAGAAACATTCTTCCATTCGTTACCTATAAATGGACAGCATATGAGCTAATTGAGAATAACACTGATAAATAATATACAGTCAATCGGATTTTAATTTTGATTCCTAATACTTTGTTATCACAATCTCACAGCATGCAGCCCATTAAGTAATTCACTCATAATATACTCAATTGGCTCAAAGGGATTTCAAACGAATCTATAAGCTGAGAGATGTACAGTACGGTTACCTTTTGCAAATTGCAATCAATCTTCTAATTAAGTAGCTACACCCAGGTCTTAATAATCCCAATTCCTACAAAAATGACACCATGTAAGCTTTACTTTGATCAAATCTACTCTGATTTCAATCTAAAATTAAGGAGGGAAAGAAAAGGGTTTGCGATAGTTACCTCCAATTAACCCTTTAACTTGAAAGATGAAAGTGTAAGAAAGAGGCAAGGCTTGAGCTGGTGGCTCTCGTGATAGAGGTGGAGATGGAGATGGAGATGGCTAGGACGTTGGTGAAGCACTCGGGGCTGGATTCATCGCATTCGCCCCTACGCCGCAGAGCAGATGTTGCTATTGCTGTTGTTCTTCGGGTACAGCCAGAACAGGGGGAGGAAGGAAGAGAGGTAGCTACGGTGACCACGGCTGGCGGTGCTCGGTGAAGTCTGGCGGTGGTGACCGGTGGCGATGCTGTTAGTGGTGGCGGGGTGGCGGTGGAGACCGAGAGAGCTAAGATGGGCTTTTATATGAGGAAAGAGAGAGTGAGTAGATGTTTGGAGTTCCTCTTTAATGGGTTTGGTCTAATAACTTGGGTTTGCTAACTTAGACCTCTTAACTAATGATCTACATGTAGGTTGGGCATGAATCAAATAACTATAAACGACTAAACCTCTAAATAGATCTCCAATTTCCAAACAAAGAATCTATAAATGCAACACAAATTTTCTTTGAAAATAATACAAACATAAATATAACTATTGGTTATCTATAGGTTGGGGAAGTCAAAGAATCTAAATAACTAACAAAATCTGCCCACCAGTGGAATGCTTTGCGCATAATCGCAAACGGTAGAATCCCGCCTTGGGTATGGAGCAACCTTAAATCCCTTGGCCATTTGTTCCACCCTTTGAGGTGCCTACAAGCCAGCGTGGGGAATAGTCATTGTTGCCGACGGTGGATATCCTTGGTTGTGAACCAAAAAATAATCGCAAACGGTAAAACAATGGCTGACCATGTGAACCAAACCCATTTGACAAGGAAACAGTAACATGTATCTGGTTCATATCAAGTAAGTAAAATATTATAATAAAAAAACAACAGAATAGCTATTAAACAGTTGAGAGTAACCAAATTTAACGCAATAATTCCATTTCAAGTACATCCACTAGAAAAAAATCAGTGACATTGATGATTATAAAATTTGGATATAGTAATTCAATATGAGTAATATGAAATAACCCTAAAAATACCAAGAGAATAAAGATGGCATCAATCGAATGTTGGAAAGAGGAGAGAGAAAGAGAATACCAATGAAATGGAGATGTTGAAGTAGGGATTTCAAAGCGACGAACCAATCCACTGCAAAAAGATAGATAGGAGAGAGAAAGAGAGCGCGCGAGAAGAGAGGCTCCAAGTTTGCAGCTACAAAGTACAGAGTTTCCCAAATACACTAATGATCGATTTATACAACGGTGTAAATACGTATTAAACGGCGTCGTATATCAGGGGATTCTTTACTTATTTTTCCACTTGTTGTGGCTTGCTTGCTTAACCTTGAAATTGCAATGGTTCTAACCTTATAGGGATATGTTTATTTTTCCACTTGCGGTTTGTAGCTTGCTTGTTTAACCTTGAAATTGCAATGGTTCTAACTTGTAGGGCTATGTTTGGGAAAACTAATTATCAAAATAACTCAAAATACTTTACAATTCCTCAATGAAAATTCACCAAATTTTAACATATCTTGTTACTTGTTAGAAAGATAATTCAATCCTGATGGGGTGAAGCAGTTGGGAAACTCTCCAACTTTTTATCTAGATAGACTAGATTATGGTAGCTTATTGCCTTATAGAAGTAGTTCATACAAGCACCATATCACAGCATGATATCAAATATCACTTCCGGTTTAGATTTCAGAGATAGTCATGACTAGCTCTTTGTTGTTTTACAAATTCAATTCAACTCAATTCTACAACTTACTTTTTCCAACACATATTACTATTCATTCATATCTCAATAAATTCAGTTCAAATATACGCGATTAAGTTGAAATGAACAAAGTCTAAGAAAAACACTGGATATCTTGCAAACATATTACTGATACAAGGTCACAGTATCTGACTATCTGTCTATAATTTCCAGGAGGGGAGATTATCTAAACCTCTCACAAAATTAAGTTCCCCCCTCTTCATTTCAACGGGGCAGAGTTTCTTTTTTCTTAATAATTTCAAATGAAAGAGCGACAAATTATAATCTCATGAGTTGGCTCGACTTGGCCTCGAATCTGCTGCGTCTCTCGCAAAACAATCTTTTCACGACTTCATGGTCCATAACTACTCCAATTTCAATCGTTTACTTGTTTCTGCCAGAGATGCATCACTCCCATCTCTCCTTTACTCCAGCCAGCTCAATTTGACTCTGTACTGATTGCCTTAAACAACAATGAACATTCATCACTTGAAGCCAACATCAAGAGGAAGCGCACACAAGAGCTGCTTGTCTCTCAGCACCAAAGACGACAAGAAGTGATTCGATGGTTTTCAGGTAAAGGGATAGAAGTTTGAAAAGAGCAGACTGCCAAGGAGGATGTAAGAGGCAGCATATGCCCAGATTAAGTATCCCCATCTCCTCTTTCCCAGATAACCTATTAGATACGAGGCAAACCAGTAGAGAGGAGGGCTTGCTGACAAGAATCGAGTTGCAACCTGCCAAGTATTAAACACACTTTAAAAAATAGAAATAATGCTTCATCAAGGAGTCAATCAAGTCATATATCAAGCTTACAGACAAATTCAGGTTCCAAAAGTGAGAATTTCTAGTCCAAAGAGAGATTTTGAATTAGAAAGTCATTTCATGATCATTTGACTCCACACGCAATATTCTTAATTTGATAGGCTCACATTCATTCATTAAATAATCAGAAGCCGAAAGAGTACTACCTGCACATGCATCACAAAGAAGGATGTCACAGCCATGAAGGCCAAGTGGTAAATGCATGGGAGCACAATCACCGAATAGTATCCAGACTTGACCGAGACCTCACTTTCTGCCAGAGTCATAGGTGTGTCCCTCGTCTTGTTCTTTAGCCGATGCCTCAAACTTTTTGTAACTGTCACATAATGAAATTATTGGTTGAAAGTGAGCTCTGAAAAATTACAGTAAATAAAGCACAAAAAATACAGGAGACAAAAGAATACACCATAATCCATAACATAGTCTACAATATCTACCGTAATTGTGAAAAGCACATGAATTCAATGCATAAGCAATAATGTTTTCACTAGTACCTGGCTTTGCTGTGTACTGATCATTATCTCTTAGTAGATCTTTTTCTCCAGAGAAAACTACAGCTGCTGAATTTTCCTCATCTAATGCAGCCCCAAAACCAAGTGAAAAGAACTTCTGAGGCTCGGTTTTTAAGTAGGACTGAATTGAGCAAAATGCCAAAGAAAGAACTGGAGATGCTAGCAGAAAATTTGGCAACTGCTTAAGTTGGAAATACCGCAAAAAGCCTACGCCCCTGGAAAAAGGAGAAATTCATGCTAATTCAGTGCAAACACAAACTAATACTGGCACAAAGTACAAACTACACTACTCAGACTAAAATTGGATTGAAACGCAAGGGAAGCCTATCTAATATTATGGTCGCTCAAACCAAAAATAGGGCTTAGATCACATTTCTATGAACCTCAGCGCATTCTAACAAAAATACTCCAGCAGAAAATAATAAACAGCACTAATCAACTAAGGAACTCGAGCTGAATAACCCTTTATATACAGCCATTTATCAAAGACGGCCATTGAGTTGATCGCCTGTTGATAAAGAACTGGAATCTTACCTCAAATTGAACATAAAAATCAAATAAATAAACAAGGAAAGAAATAGTGGCTACATTACTGGTGAAAGTGGGTTAAACAAAGAGATAGACGTACCAGTACTGACTTTGGATAAAACTATACAACAAAGGCACCTTTGCTTTGCACCAAGGCCTCGTATCATTTTGACTACGTCCATGACACATATTGTAGTAGCCATATGCTTGAAATGCAAGAAAAGGAATGAAAATGCAGATACATCGCAGTGCTCCCACAAACAGAACCTGCAAAACGAGCTGCAAAACCATTTGAATTGTATATGTCAATACAGTTTCCATCATAACTCATGCAACAATGAACACAGCAAACAGAAGACACATGGTTAGGAGTTAGGACTCACAAGCGCACGCTTCTTCACATATAAGGCATAATAAGCCTGGTGCAGAGCTTTAAAACCATAATACCCAGCATTAAGTACTCCATTTGACCTTGCAGAACCAGAGAGAGCAAACCATAGGACTGGAACATTATTTGCACCAGTCATTAAGTGGTATAAACCTCCAATTGATAATAAAGCATACAAGCTTTCTGTATATCTGCATATCAGAACATTTGCACAGATAATTTTAAACCTAGATAGAGGAAACTCTATTCATAATGAGTTAGCAACTTCAATTAAGGGACAGCAATGTATACATTGATGAGTAGAATATAGAAGCTGGGTTGAAGCAGAACAAAATTGATGCCAGCAGCGATGCTTTTGGGTCCTTTAGAAGAACAACTGAAAGCCTGTAAGAGAACACAAGCAAACATAAAGATTGAGAGATGCACCATGTTGTTAGGCCACAATCCACATCATATGAACAAATTTAGAGCCACATAAAACACAAGAACAACTAAAGTCCTTGATGGCCAATTGGTAATTAATCCAATTCTGGGTGGGGGTTACTAAGAAGAGTCCTTTCTAAGAAGACTACTACTGATGACACAAGTAGCAGTTGGTAAACCAGCCAAAGAGACGACCTTTCCCTCAAGCGAATCCAGAAGAGAAGACAGGGTCATCTAATCAAACTCCACTAGTACAACCACCCCCTATGCCAGTGACTACAAGTCCTGATGGAGATATCCACCAAAGGCCATATCAAGGTAATTTGGTTATAGTAAAAACCTTACAACCCAGTTCTCAAAAAACTCCGCAACCTCTGAGATTTGAACCTTGGTAGAGAGACCTCAAACCCACCCAAAAAATTCTTTTAGGTCATCAATGCATATTAAAGCATTATAGATATAGATGTCCATTTAGCTCATTCGACATTGTTAACATATATAAACAAGCTTTCCTAATTGTTTGTGTAAGTTAACTAATTACAGTAGTTTTTAAACAGGATCAACAGGTTAAGGAGATACCGGTAGAAGTAGACTGCAGCAAACAGAAAAGCCACATTACTGATCGCATAGCCAGACAATCCCAACACAGCTCTATATCCAATCAACGGAACCAGCGGCCAAAGCACTATCTTAAACGGCAAAATAACAAGCGCAAAAAATCTCAGTTCAAAAACAGACACAGCATAATGATAATATAGCGAAAAGGAAATCCCAAAAGCGATAAAGAAAGCAAAATCAAACAAACCTGTGTTTGATAAGAGGGACATGAGAATGGGCAAAAGAGGGAAGAAAGCGTAGGTCTGCTCGTACTCGTACCCGCATTGCGCAATTCGAACGAAGTAAACAGAATCCCAGACTATGCTTCCTTCAATGGCGGACGCGATCGAAGGGAACACAACTGCTGGCTCTGCTGGTGGCTCTGCAGGTTGGGAGGAGAGAGAAAGGAGGCAAGTAGGGTTTAGAGATGCGGATGTGTCGTAAGGGCTGAGGAGTGATCTCCATAGGATAATTAGGGTTAGCAATAAAATCCTCGATGCAATTGCGCAACGCAAGACTGTTCCGGCATTGTTGGTCATCGACGGCATCGCTGCTATGCAGTTTCATGAATTGGAATTGATGAAATTGTTACACCATCCATCACCAAATGCCCCAAAACAAATTGGAATTCAAGAAACCCTAACCTGAATTTGACTTTTAACGACTTAATTACAAGCGGCTCCGGTGGGGTTCGATGTGGCCGTAGCCCGTCACTACTCCAGCTACAGGCAATTGAAGTTGATCGCCGGAGAAAGAGGAAGGTAAGTTTTCTTTGCTTGATTTAATTATTTGTATCGTTCAGGCTTCATATCAATGTCTCTTTTTACCGGCCGTTGCTAGTTTGCTACTTGCTCGTTAAGGCGTTTTTGTCCGTTTTTTAGTTACTAAAATCTAAGTGAAGGCCCTCTTGGGGAGCAATTATTTTCTCCCCTTTGGACTCGTTTGTTTGGAAAAAATTCAACTCTTTATAGAAATTTAATAAAAAGTTGAAATTTTGTGTGCTTATATATTATCGGTTTAATTTTCAAAATTGATAATAGAAAATTAGAAAAAAAAATGGTTTTCAAAAACTGGTTTTGAGTTTTATAAAAAACTGAAAGATGACAAGTGGCAATTATGCCAAATCGGGCCTAAAAATTTAAATTAGAAAAAAAGAAAAAACTTGATAACAACCGAGAAAAGAGGTTGCAAATGTGAGCATGGACTCTAGTTGTTGATTAATGTAAGGGGTTTAACACTCCACTAATGTAAGGGATTTAACACTCCGCGAAATTTTTTAGGTGCATTCAGGGCTATTCCTTTCAACTAATTTAGATAAAATAAGTTCAATTCAATTCCTTTTAACTTACCTTTTCTCTCGCATATTCCTATTCATTTAGTTATAGTTTGCTCAGTTCAATTCAGTTATAGTTATATCAATTTCAGTCGAAAAGATCAGACCCTCAAGTAAGTGCATTTATATGCTGACACGAGTATGTCATGCGCTTGACATACTCTAAATAACAATATTAATAAGCACAACCCTAACCCATCATATTCGTGTCATGTTGTGAAGCTTTTGACAACCCTAATAAGCACAAAGCTCGCTCCCCTTGTGTCCCGTGCCTCATGTTATACTCACACAAAAAGTGGCTAAGCAGCTACCCCACACAATGCCTGCACAGCCTTGCCTAAGGTGGCGTACAACATGAGCCATGACCCAACCCGACACGACCCAAATCCGTTAGAGTGCATTTGTTACATTTGAAATAACTTGAATCAAAATGAATGAGCACATAATGAATGGTAAAATGCGAAGAAATAAAAGAGTAAAATGTTAATCTGAATTGAGTTGAAATGATTTGAATTGAACTTTACTAAACTAAATTAAACTGAAATGGATGAATGCTGAATGAATGATACTTTAATATGTAAGGCCTTGTTCGGGGTGGTTGCCAGTTGCAAATTTTTGGTTTTGAATTTTTTTTAACTCTTTGTATAAATTTAGTTTAAAGCTGAACTTTTTTGTGCTTACAGTTCCCAACTTAATTTTCAAAACTGAAAATAAAAAAAAGTGGTTTCCAAAAACTAGTTTTGAGTTTTCAAAAAAACTGTCAACTAGCAACCACCTCAGACCTTAGGAAATAAAAGTAAAATGTTAACCCGAGTTGAACTGAAACGAGATTGAATAAATATAACACGTCCAAAGTCACCCATAATATTTGATGTCAAGTCAATAATGTAGGAGGCGAATCAAACTTTGGGACTCTCCCAAATCTCAATATCCTGTTCTTCAGTGGCGTCACGTTTACTGTCAGCGAAAATTTAACTATCAGTAAATTTTGATTCGCACATAAGAATTGACATCGGAAAACAGTAGAAGCGCACTCGGAGAACAAATTCGATCACCCGCTCTCCCGGGCAATGAACATTCGAGAGCGTCATTTGAATCTCATTAGGTTTTGATCGCGCATCAAGGTACTTATGCTCTCGCTTCATTCAAATTAACACTTCTACAAGTATTTTGTTGAACTGGTGTTTGCTTCTTCATTGATTACAGCCATAAATATTCATAATCAACTCGATCAACGAACTTTTCTGTATATCTCATTAGGTTTTTTTATTTTTTATTTTAGGTGATGTCTTAGATGCTTGGCAAGATTAGAAGAAACTTAGGTATGCAATGGCAATTCATCACAGTTTTGAAGATTTTGGTTTTGGTTTTGATGATATCTGCAATCTGCCTGTGTTTGCTCAGTAATTAAATTTATGTGAATATATAGGATTATGATCGACTATATATTTACCCTCATTCATTACATTTGATTCATGATTGAAGGTGTCCCTTGGAGATGAAATGGAGATGCTGATCAAGCTGGTATCATGGTGGTCGTGCCCACCCTTCATAATGAACTATTCGACTGTCATTTTCCATTTGTACTTTGAAAGATTGTCAGAATGCCTCTCCACTTCACCAACTACGACATTAACAGGTCATTCCAGTTTATCTCCACATACAAACACAACCCACTTGATTGTCATGACATATGAAGAAGCTGGTTTTCTGATATACATTCATTTATGTTGTAGTTTTTTTTTTTTCAATTGCAGTGCCATTATTTTGACAATGAATCGCATCATATTTTCCATTCAATTCATGATCATCACATATGAAGATTCTATGGTATTGAACTTCATTTTCTCTTCCAAAAGTGTTGGCTTGTTGCTGTGATGCTCAAATACTGATTAATGCTTGCTAGGAAGTTTTATTCACGTCCACAGACATTGACATTGCCCAAGTATGTGTTTTTGCTCTAATTGATACCTTTGTTCCTCCATCCGAGGCAATTGGATGAATGATGACATGGGAAAGACGAGGATCATGAAAACAATAACCCGCAATATCAATAGATTGGAAAGCTTTAACTTAAGTAAATGACCTGGCAAGCTCCTTCAAATTCATTAAATATGAGCCTTGTCTCTTTTAATTTTAACCTAAGGTAGCATATTAAAATCCAAGGCAAGCCCACGAGTGGCCTTTGTGTCATTTATTAATACTCTCTATCTGTCTCAAAATGATCTTTACATTTGGCTTTTCACGATCTCCAATGCGACACTTTGACCATGAATAACTACATTTATACAAATATTAGAATTATAAAAAAATATGACATTTTGAAAAAATTATTTAAAATAAATCTAGTAAAAATAATTTACCTTGTACAACTTTATATTTTTTCACCAATAAACTTTGACCACAAATTGTCAAATATAAAGATCATTTCGAGACAGAGGAAGTATGTTTTAATATGTTCTCGTACTTTGGAATTTAATGACACGTGTCTGTTAGATCTCGAATTTGAAGTACCTTGTGCATTCGTCTTTTCAGTTGAATGTCTCCAATATATTGATTTTAGGGGTTAAGGAGGCGCATAGATATCATTGGTGAACTGAGCAAGGACATCCACTTGGGCAGTATCAATATGTATGTGAACATGGGTGAAGCTTCTCATCAAACATTGACTTGTACTGGAGCTTTGCAGCAACAATCACTTTTGAAATCCAAAAACATGAGGTCTTTGTCTGTAATGATCATGAATGAAGGGATAGTGAATGCAAATGATCTTCAATATGATGACACTGCAATTAAAAGGCTTGCAAGAAAAATAAAAGTAGAACCAAATTCTTCACTTACAATGACAATCAAGTGGTTTTTTATTTTTTTCCTTTTTTTCTTTTTTGTTGTATGTGGAGAAAAACTAGACAAGCAAAATATCGTAGTTGGCAAAGTGGAGCAACATCTTGACAAGTGACAATTATCAGAGGACCATGATACCACCTCACTATGTCAAAATTGAATAAGATGCTTTGTCAATGTTGTGCAACCTGTATTCAGAATTATGATGCTCCTATACCTTGTTTTCACTATTGAAATCGCAACTAATGGTGCCATGATGTGGTTGTGTGCAATTTTTTTTATCATTTTGAATTTCTTGTTAAATAGGTATTTCTATCTTCAGAATCATTTATCAGGTAAATGATCTTTTTCCTTTTCTTATATGGAAGGAGTGTAATCTATTCATTTAGCTACTCCAAAGGGTTCTCCAGGCTCCATTTCATCACAGAATGAGTAAGATGGCAGCTTTTTGCCAATTGTGGGGTATTTGAAGGTTTATTCTTGTAGAGATTGCTTGTTCTAAGCTTTTTGTTCCTGCAACCCCAAATTCCATCTTCTGGTTGCTTGATAAAGTGAGGGAGTCCTGATTAAGCATAACATATATTTTGCATTACTTTGATGTTTAGCCATTTCAATGCATAATGATTTGTGATTCTTTGGTGGCTCTTTTTAGTATCCTGTTCTTCTTTGATTGGCCACAGCTGATGATAATCCAGTAACAATGGCATTTCTAGTGAGGTGTGGTACCAACTGAAAAATGACTGAGCTTTGGGTGGGGAGGTTGAGTAAGAATAAAATTAAGCTAGGACAAAGAATGAACCCATAGCCTTGTAGGGAAGTAAGTGAAAAGGATTTATCTATAAGAAGGCAGCTATCCAATCATTGGACTTCAATTAGGAGGTACTAACTAACAACCCATGTTTCTTGAGAATGTTGGCTTCATGATCAAAGAGATGCCGTGGAGACGTTCCTATAGAACATGTCCTCTAGCCTTGGTGCCTTAGGAGATTAGTTGAATGAGCTGGCTCTTTCCTGACACTACTACTAGAAGTACAGTGTATTAGTCATTCTCAAAATGGCAGTGGAAGTCCAAGATTGTCAATCTGGCTCTTGTCATGTATGACTGAATTTGATTCAAACGGGAACTGAACAATACTAATGGTAACAGTTAACAACATGTAAACACTATCATGACCGAAAGATGCTCAACATTAGCCGTCTTCACTGATCACCTAATCCCACCTTCATATGAAGAATGACCTGGTAGGTACACATCAATAACCCTGAAAAAAAGCAGCCTGGGATCATTATGCCCAAATGTTACCTTAGTATTTGTATTGTATACAGATTACAGTGCACTATTAATATGTGCAATTTTTGGACACAGTATGTACTTCTGCTTGGTCAGTTTAAGAGCTTACCTTGTACCATTCTGGTCAATTGATTGTGAGATGGACTCTTTATTGGTCTGAGGAGTCAAAGTACACTTATGAAATTTGTTTTCTAAAAATTCATTGAACACTTTCGACTAACCATTAATCAGCAGAGATGTTTTTTTTATGTATAATTTTGAACTGTGGTTAGCTTCTAATATTCAGTATGCTTTCATTGTAGTGTAGGGAGGACCAGCTTTTCTTCAGAACACTTGAATTGGAAAGCAGATGAGATGAAGCTCATTTAAGTGGGGAGGTGAATTCTTACTGTTCTTCTATGTCATAATGACAGTTAATTGATATTTAGAACTTAGAAGTAGGATTTCTAGCTTGTAATGTTATCTGGTTCTTTATATTTGTTTGTTTCTTTCAAAGTATTGATTTCATAGTCTAAAGTTTATTACATAACCCCAGGGAACATTACATACCGTCAGTTTCCTATGTACCCCATAATTTCTCAGTGAATATTTGCCCTGTGTCTTGCTTTCAACCCCCCCTTACTGAAACATCAGTTGCTGCGCCAATGTTTATTCCCCTTACTGAAACATCAGTTGCTGCGCCAATGTTTATTCCACTGAGAACACTGACCTATTCATTTTCTTTTTTTTTTTGGCCAAACAACGCATTCTCTTAATGTAGCCATTTTGGAGCCAGATTTTTCAATGCCACCTCCCCTTTCACAAAAAGGTCTCTTTAATGCACATAGCGTATTTCTTCATTGTGCAATGCCATATAAATGGTTTAGGGAGGTGGGGGAGTGTTATACTTGCCCAAATTCCAGCCTAAACACATGATTGTGTAGGCACTCCTAACACTTTCTAGAAACCGGGGGAGCTATCTGCTATGATTATGATGCTACTTTTTGGGCTAGAAAATTGGAGCCTTGGTGTCTTTGATGGTGTTTTTAATTTAAAAAAAAAAAAAATAGTTAAAATATAAGAAGGAATGTGCGCATCGCAGCATTGGTTTCTTTTATAGTATGTATCATTTCCTTGTCAAGCAGTATCATCAGGCCAAATTAGATATGTAAATTATTGTTATCATGACATGTGATGGCAGTTATGATTCCATGAGTTTGACGCATCAATCGTTAGGAGTTTGGACCTCCCTTTTGATGTTGAGAAACATACAACATGGTTGATGAGGCAGACGGCAGACCAATATAGGCTTATTATTCTGATGTTCAACAAAAGAAAAGGAAAAAAAAAAAGATGAAAAGAAAGTTTTAAGTGTCTTGGGGTCCCATTGAACATTTTGGTTGAAGTTTTTTTTCCTTTTTTTGGTTGCCAAATGCTTATAAGAATATACTTGTGACTTCTACATACTATTCTCTATAGTAGAAACCAGAGATATATACATACTCCCTCCGTCCCCCACTTACCTTAACAAAACTCCCAAAATCAAGTCCTATACTTACCTTAACATAACTATATTTTCCCTTATTTACCCG
>BSSO01001679.1:0-22362 GCA_030267885.1 Mesembryanthemum crystallinum | reverse complement strand
TTTGGGTTGTCAAAATATTAGACTTTAGTTGGTTGTATTTCACAAGCAAATTTCACACAATTTAATAAAGCATTAATACAACACACGCATTTGCGTGTACATCAAAACTAGTATTCCTTAGAGAGTACCAAAGTATTGCTCTTATTCACCAATTATGAAAATTAGAATAGCATTTTTTGTGTTGAATTTTAGATTGATATTACTTGCGTTGTACCAGATATTGTTACTCGAGTACGAAATAAAAAAAATAACACCAGATATTTGTTTACTTGCCCTAATGTTGGAACTGGAATATAGATTTTATGAATGAAAATTTGGCTTGATATTGGTTATGTCACACCACATGTTGCTTCTTAAGTACCAGTTATGTCTTCTAAAGTACCAGTTATGTTTTCTGAAAAATTTGGCTTTTTTTTTTTTTGTTATGTTACACACACATATTGCTTCTTAAATACCAGTTATGTCTTCTGAATCACCAGTTATTGCTTGTCAAGTACTAGTTATGTTTTCTGAAAATTTTGGCTTGATGCCGGTTATGTTACACCACATATTGCCTATTAACTACCAATTATGCCTTCCTCAAGTACTAGTTATGTCTTCTACAGTACCGGTTATGTTACTAGTACAACTGATATGATAAGACCAAACTAAAACTTAACACATTTCTGATACTCTAGTACCACTTATTTGTACTGACGTACCAATATCGGACACCCCGATACTACTGTTTGATACTAGATTACCAGAGATGTATAATTTTAAACCCCTTTTGTATAATTTTGCACCAGTTTCTGTTACTCTAGTACCATTTTTTTTGTACTGGTACATCTTTTTATATTCTTATACAACTTTTTGGTACTAGTACAAAAAAGTATAGACTTGTACTCCAATACACAAAAGTTTACTATGGAAATATTTTACGTGGCACCACTTTTGTTTATTCTGGTACCACTTTAAGGTACTCCCGTATCAGATAGTTCTATATTATCTAACACATCCTATTTTGCTTAATTTTTGTGACTATCCTGTTTTGCATTTGCCATAAATTTCAAACTTGAAATGATGCAATAATCTACATAATCAAATAGAAATTGAAATCAGAATTGAAGAAAAAATAATCAAACAACAAATCACATACCTAAATCAGCTTGGAATCGAAATCCTCAAGGCAAAAATTGCAAAGATGAAAGAGAACAATGCATCAAAACAACGAGCAACACATTCGATTTCGAATTGAAATCAATATGCAGCAAGGAATTGCGATTCAAATGAAGCAGATGCAGTTGAGAGTGAAGAGAAAGAGAGAGACGTTTTCCGTTCGTGAAGAGAGAGAAAGATTCAGTAGAGAGAATTGTTTATTGCGTGAGGAGAGAAAAATAGATTATCAAAATGTGTGCTGGGCTTATGTAGGTAACGCTGACATCAACATGACATCAGCAGCCTCATTTAAGCCTTAGATAAGACTACCGTAGATAAGTTTTTGTGTGTTTAGAATTGGATGTTTTTAAAGTTACTTTCATATTTCACTAAGCAAATCTATATCTATATAATTAGTTTAAAAGGCATGGATTCAACCATAGCCTGCCACATGGCATGCCAACTTGGATGATGACATGTCGCACTTATTGCTTAGTTAGCAATTTAAGCATAGGGAAAAAAAAACAATAATATTTAATGTAATGTTGAAATAATACTAACCATTTTCCAAAAAAAAATAAAAAATGTTGAAGTAAACATGATCTCATAAATTATCAAATTCAATGCGTAATGTACCAAATGTCGGTTATAAATAGTATTAAAATGAATCTCACCAATTAAATGCTTAAGCTATTAAACGTCGGTTACATATATTATTAAAACTAGAGCTCTCGCAATTTAATTTGCAGTCCATCCAATTTTTCGAACATGAATAAATATATCTTATTTTTAAATTCATATTATAATATAAATATTACATTGACAGATATTTAATGGTGATAAATTCTCAAAGGGGAAGGGAGCCCCACACCACCAAGGCTCTTACCACTGTGACCAACCTATGTTGGTTAATCAAAGTCATGTACAATTAAAATGCAAATTAATATAAAACTAAAAAATATAAAGAATAACAACGAATAAGAAGGGTAAAAAAAAAAAGGAGAAATGATCTAAGGTTTAAAATTAATGATTGATTAAGATGTTATAGGCAAATGAGTTATACTCCACACACCACATAAAATAAAAAAAACTACCCTTATAAGTAGAATTGAATTCAATATATAACTATTAAAATCTTGTTAACTTACATAATGATCTCCAAAGCAAATTGTTATAAAGGTCTATAATAAAACTGTTAATTTGTAAAATTGACACTTCACAAAACTTTTGGTTTAATGTAGAAAGTTTAAAAATCAATAATCACGCCTATATAAGCACAATGTATATACTAGATTATTTTAAGGTAGCATTAATACTAAATATTTGTTACACCAATTTTCAAACATGATGAAAATTATTATTGGAAAATAACTTTTTGGAAAACTCAAAATTAGAACTCGATGTTGAAGTACATAAGAGATAACACAACATAACAAGATAAACCTATACTAAATACAACACAAAAAGGTAACTAAGTAGCATGTACTTTTGTTTATCTGTGCATCGCACGGGATCACAAACGAGTTTAAGTATAAAATTATCAACTAGAATAAACTATGGATTATACATGTATTTTCTCTCAATATGACAGGAAAAATAAGGTCAAAATGACCAGGGAAAAGAAAGAAAATAAAGGTAACAAACCTGAATCCCTCCAAGTCCAACCCCGCTTACGCAAATTACTACCAAACCCCTTCTCCCGTCTTCTCAACTTCAAACATCTTCAGCCGTTATTTGCAGCAGCACTGCCCAACTCTCTCTCTCTCTCTCTCTCTCTCAACTCACTCTTCTCCTCTGCATTTGTGTGCGTGCATCAATGGCGGACATAGAGGTTTTGCAACACCTTCGCGAGTACGAGCTCCGTCTCCTCCGCTGCTCTCTTCCACCGCCCGCCTCTCACTCTTCACCGTCCAACCACACTTTCATCCCTCTCCTCGAAGAAATCATCGGCCTCATAGAAGCCGGACGCTTCGTCGACTCTCTCTCTTCCGAAGCTGCTCGAACCGTGTTCCGACTCGCCGACTCGTTCGAGTCGCTCGACCCGACTCAGTTCTACGCCGAGGTGGAGAGAGCTGTTGAGTCCTACTTGGTCGGGAATGGGGATGGTGATGGTGATTGTGACGCTTCTTCTAGGTTTCTTGTAGCTGTTTCGGTTGCTGTTGGGGCTTTTCTCGCTTTCGTTCAGTGTAACATTATTGGGTTAGTGTTTAATTACAATTCGGAAGTGTCAACATTTTGTGTTGTTATTTTTTGAGGGGAAGTCTGAATTTGGTTAAAAAATTTGGTTGATTTGGTATTGCAGGCCTGTGATTGAGCTACCTTTAGTGCCGTTGCCGTGGAAAGCGGTAAAGGAAGGAAATGAGTGGGAAGCATGGGCGCGTGTTCAGTTGATGGCGGCTGGTTCTGATTTAATTGCGAAATTGTCGAACTTGCAGGTACTTTTTAAATGCTTGTGCTTGAATTATTTCTATTCGTAAAAGTTATTGGCATTGTGGTTCTAGTGGCAAGTTGTGTAAGATTGTTCTTTAAAATTCAAAGGAATTAGTAGGGTTTTAAGAAGCGGCTGAAGTGGTTTGGCCAAGTAAATTAGGGATTATTCCTCTCAAACACAAAACTGCAGCAAACATATCGCAATGCCAAAGTCCCCCCTTTGTAGGCGTAAGCCTATCTAGTTCATCTGAAATATCAACATTAAGGTTGAAGGATAAACCTTAACATTTCCAACCGAAAGGCAAATAACATAGCCAGACATCCCAAGCAAACAAACAATGCACAAGCAGGTGTTCATCAGTCTCTCCATTACTGAAACACATCACACCCACATCTGGAGAGAATCTCATAGGGCCTCCTTTTCTGCCGCATATTGTTGGTATTAACTTTATTAGAACCACAGTTCAACAGAAATAACGGACCTTCAAAGGAACTTTAGCACCCAAATGACAACACTAAAAGGAAATGAAGAATTATGAGGAGTAGTGGTCAAATGATGGGAAAAAGATTTGGTAGGAAAAAGTTTGTGTTTGAAACAACCCAAACCCTTGTGTTTGACTCAACATTGTAAGAGAAAGAATCAAGAAGCAGCAGCAAATAAGAGAGCTCATCAACTTCTCTCCTATCAATATTTCTCGAGAAATGAAAATTCGACTCACCATCATAAGAATAGATATGATAAATTGCCATATGAAGTGAAGCACTGAGATATATATAGGTGGGGGAAAGAAGCTGAAAAAGTCGTATGACCCTTCCAATCATGCCAACTCTGAAGCTGACAAGAAGGAAGGAAGGATAGGTGCTGGTAATGAATTTCTAGGGGCTAGCGAATGTGATTACACTACCAAAATATGATTCCCAACCATTCTGATGCGCGCCAAACTTGCTCCGGACAACCCTGTGCCAAAGAGAAAGCCATTTTTTACCTGCGAAAGCAATGCTTTTAGACACCAAGTTACCAAGATCGAGCCCCTCGACTCCTTTGTCCTACAAACACACTTCCAAGCAATGCTCCCATTGAGATGTCTCAAACCATTCATTTGGATCGGGTGTGTAGGCCCAAGACTGAGAGCGGCTTGTGTCTAGGTAGGCTGGTGTTCAAGAACATCTCGTTGTTTGGCAAGTGGCTTTGGCATTTCCCTCTGGAGCTTGATTCCCTATGGCACCGAGTCATCAGAAGCAAGTAAGCTTTTCAGCAAAACGCCTGGGATGCTCATGTCGGTTCTCGATCTTCCATGCTTGCCCTTGGAAATTCATTTCTGAAGTGTCTACTCTTTTCCTTTCTCTGGTCACGTACAAAGTGGGGAATGGGGGAATGGTTATTGGGTTAGAATATGGGAGTGTAAGTGGAGCGGGAAATCCTCTTTCTCCTCCAAGTTTCCTTGGATATTCTACTCTCTACTCTTTATGATACACCGATTGCTGCCTTCTTCTCTTCGTGCGTTAGAGCTTGGGACCTTCATTTGAGGAGAGCTCCCTTTGTTTGTGAGATGGAGGAGCTCATCTCCTTACTTTATGTCCTTTAGACCACTCTTTTGGGTGAATGTGTGGATTCTAGGTGGAGATCCCTCTGAGGTCTTCTCTTGCAAATCCTTTCTTCCATACCTCAATCTTCCCTCCCATCATCCTTCCTTTCTTGTTGCTAATTTCATTTGAAAGGCTAAGATTCCCCTTAAGGTGCGCTCAATTGTTTGACTATGGCATTGGGTAGGGTGAATACTCATGACGTGCTACGTAAGAGATCTAGGTGGGCCTTACTCACCAGTGTTCTATGCCATCGTGCTAGTGAGACGGGTATTCAGGAACATCGTGAGTTTGCTCGATCGCTTTGGGAGAGACTCTTTGGGATTACGGGAGAGTGCTTCATTTGTCCTCCCACCCTTACTTAGCACTTGTTGGCCCGTTATGTTGGTTTTGGAGTTAGGTAAGGATATAGGTTGGTGTGGCGGTGTGCATTCGTCGCTATTCTCTGGTGCCTTTGGTTGGAACAAAATTCTCGAATTTTTCTGGACCTCAAAGCCATTTTTTTTGTGAGGGAACAGGTAGTTTCCTTGGCTTCTCTTTGGGCCAAAGCTGTTGGGGCTTTTAAGGGGTTTGTTCATCACTGATATCCAGCGGCATTGGTGTGATATGAAATTAGAGATTCTTTTTGTACCTATCTCTCTCTTGAGGACTTCTTGTCCTCTTCGGTTGTAATTATCCTCATTTTTGGTTTAATACAAATTTCTCTTATCAAAAAAAAAATAAAAAATAAAAAATTCATGCTGTTTATAAATTTTTCACCATCAAAGTAGCTACCTTCAAAATCTTACAACATGCACTCAAATGCCTTCTCATTAGTGATAGTGAGTTTTTGGAATAAGGAGATATGTCAGATGATTGGACATGTGTTTTGTTAGTGAGTTTTAGCATTTTCGTAACAGAATAGTTAGTGGGAGGTTGTCATGTACATTTTGTCAAAACTGAAGGGTACCATATAGATGTTGAAAAAATGCTACATAGGAATTTTAAAACACAGGGCGTGGTGTATAATTTCCCAAGAAGTAAAAAAGGCTCATACTGATGTTCCTTTGAGTGGATGAATTCTTTGGTTTGACTTTGTGAAGTGTATTTTCCTATCATAAAGATAATAGCCGAGATTAGTGTACTACTGTACTAGCAGGGCCCTATTGGTTGTTCTCTCATGTTGTGCTCATCATTGATCTAGATAATGAAACATTATTTACATGATGTGACCACCTTTTTAATCTTTTGATTGATGAAATGCTTTTTATGCTTGCAGTATATAGTGTTTGCTAAGATCTTACTCATGAAGACGAGAGATCTATTGTTCAGAGAAAATGCCATGTGTGCAGCTGTACCTGGTACCAGCACTTGGTGGTTGGCTAGACTTATTCTTATGCAACAACGAATTTTGGATGAACGCTGTTCTTCTCTACTTGATTTACTGCAAGTTTTCATGGGTGAAAGTTTAAACCGTCTTGGCAATGTGGAAAAAGTAAAAGATTATTGGGGTGCATTGTTAGACAAAGGAGAAGCTTCAACTATTGTCTCTATGGTACAGTTAGAGGCAGGATTAACTGATCATACATTCGGGCGCGTTGACCCTGCAAGGTAAGCTGTCATATGATGTTTTGGTTTGCACTTTTCATGCAGCATGGGCTCAAATCTAGTTTTTTTGATATAACTAGTATTATGTCTCCCGTGGATTTTATTACTGATTTTACTACCTGTTTTTTTTTAGATTAAAAATAAGCTAATTTTTATATCCTGTGTTGTGCACGAAATGAGTAGTCTATTCTTTATATATATAATAAAAGGTTCTATTTGTTGTAAGGAGGTTATACTTCTATTATTTACTATTTGGTTTTAAAAAAATTGTTGTTCATCTTCATTCTAAATAATTGTTTTTCATTCGTGTTATTTCTTACTATAATATGTTTCAGTAGTATATATTTATTCTATATGTAATTGATAAATTAATAAAGACCTTTTCATTTGCATAAGCTTACATTGAGTTTTTTATAATTATAATTGATAAAAGCTAAAAAGCAAACATTCAGAAATTGCATTTGTCCACTATGTTTAGGGAGTCCAGATCCTCTACAGTTCTCAAAGGAACAGCAGAGGTGCAGTTCACTTAATTGCGTGCGTACATGTGTAATGGGAATAAATCAATGGCTGAGCTAATTATTTTGATTTTCCTTTTATTTACTTAATTGTTTCAATCTCTCTCCTAATCGCGAAAGACCACACTGCCTCAAGGCCCTAAGCAGCGCACTATCATCTTCGAATCACCGCAATGAGTTTCTCCGATCCAATTCATGCGTGTTGTTGGACCACCGTCGGCAATGGTGAACCATTTAGATAGGGTGTGGGTTAATTGCACAAATTCCACTTACAATTTGGTGACTCCATTACAAAAACTTATGAAATTAAGCAAGTGGAACCTAACATCAGAATCAAGTAACTCATATCCGAGCAAAACGAAGTATTGTTCACAGAATCAATGGGGAGGAGGAGAGAGATTGAGAATGGGGGTTAATTACAGGATAAACGAAAAAGAAAAAAGGCCCACAGAAAATCTCCACCCTTTATTTGCTGACAATATACGTGTCATTCATCCATAACAAGGACTGGACATTTGGTGTTATTCAACAACTACAGAGGATCCAAACACATGTTTAGGTACTTTTTTCTTTTAAATTGTAAGATAAAATTTGAATTTGATTATAATCTTAATTGTCCAAATGATACGTTATCTGAGTTTTCATACTATTTAAAATAATCCTAAAGCGAGAGTTGTATCATAATTGTCATGTCTTTGCAAGGTATTTTGTCTTCTTCATGTTTTATTGATAAAAATGTACTTTTTTGTTTTTTTTCATATATTCTCATGTGTAAATTTTTTTTCTTCTTGATATTTTTAGGTTTTTTTTTTCCCTACTTTGTGGTTCTTTACTTTTAATTTGTTGATATCATGTCTATCATTTTTCTCTTAATATTTCATAGATAAAGAATATTATAATCATAGAAAGATAATTTACAATTTATTTTGTATATTGATAATTTATAATTAAAATTAATATACTATCATATATAAATTATTGTTATTGTTATTGTTAAACAAATTTATAATTTACAAATCTGAAAGTGATATTATAACAATTTAAGTTGTTATTACATGTCACGATTTCAACCACATGTAGTAAAACTTTAATTAATTTAACATGTAATAAAGATTGATACTATGGTCATAGTATCATTATTTTTAGTTGGAGGTCATGGGTTCAAATCTTCTGAAGCACAAATTATTTTTTGTTTGTTTCTAAAACATTAGCATTTGTTGAGGTGATGATATGGCGTCCTAGATTTGCTTCACCCTCTTTTAATATATAGTATAGATTCGGAGGACTGCTTGCCTTAGTACTATTCCAATTCTATTTCATCTTTATGAACAAAATTTTATTTTATTTATTTTATATCCAAATATAACCTAGACATTTGCTCAGCTTTTTCGATGATATATTTTAGGGTAAATTTCAGTTAGGTATATTTAGGCTTAACGTGAATACAGATAGGTATACCGACGTTTAAGAAAATATATTGAGGTATACTCCGACCATTCAAAGATGACGTGGCATTGTATTTTCAAAAAATTTGTTCAGTTTTAGGATTTTATGACCATAATGCCTTTAGTATACCTTGTCGAAATTCTTAATTAAAAAGTTGGTTGGCCCCTTCCGTTGTTTGGTTAGAGGCTCTTAGGAAAATGCTAGCAGTTGAGCTGCCGCACCATTTTCGTTATTGTAAGACGGGACTGGTTCTTAGAATGTGAATATGAGTGGGGGAAAGGAAGCAACGACAGGTAATTAGGGAGAGAGGAGAGAGAAAATGAGGTAGTGGTATTGAAATATGCAGGGGATGATGAGAGAGAAATAGGGAGGTGGAGAGAGAACCAGGGAAGAGGGAGGAGGGAGGAGAGAGAAAGTGAGATGCTGTGAGGGAGGAGGGAGAAAGTGAGATACTGTGAGGGAGGAGGAGAGATAATCTTTTCACTTTGGGAAAATGCACTTCCCTTGTATCAAGAAAGAAAACATTTTCCTTCCCTTGATGGAAATTCATTTTTCGGTTGAAAATCATTTTCCATTCAATAGTAAACCAAATACCGGAAAATAGGGAAAACATTTTCCGGGAAAACATTTTCCGTCCAACCAAACACACCCATAGTGTGTTCCATTTTAGATATTGTGTTTTCTTTTTTTTGATTTTTTTTTATCTTTTTCATTTTCTTTTAATCTATGTATTAGTGTTATTATTAAGGAAAAACCTCTAATCTTTTACAGGGGCTTTTTTGACATTTCACTTGTTCCAGTAACCGAAATTTTCATTTGCACTCAACTTCGCCAAAGTAATATACCTCAATGTATTTCTTGAAACGTCAGTATACCTATCTGTATTTACTTTAAACCTTAGTATTACCTCACTGAAATTTTCCCTATATTTTATTTATTTTAAGATAATGGGTATACATGTATTGTCGTGTAGTGTGATATCTTACTTAATGATGTAATTCTATTTATAAAAAGAATAATTAATTGAAAAAACATATAATGAATTGTTTATCTTCATGATCATATTTTGTAATGCATGCACATGGCACACCCAACAAGATATTGAGTTGTCTAAGATGTTTATTGTATGTCTCTTTCCGTTTCACTCAAACTTCTGGTTGTATAAGAAGGCATCTTACCAGGGTTCCAAACTTATCTTAACATTGGCTAGCATTAGCAACTGGGTATGGTATGTTCTGAAGAATTTCTAACGAGTGGCACTGCTACTCACTTTGGATATTCTAATGTTCTTTTCTTTTTCTATCCTGCTTAAGTACTACTTTCTGGATTTGTAAAATAAACCTGAATAAGCAAGTTCATTGATGGCTTGGATTTAAAATAAGGTTTCTGACATAGGATGTATTGAGGCCCTACTGAGATATAGTATGTGATATTGTGAGACATGTTATGGAGCATGTTTTTTTTTAAGAAAAAAGTATTATATAACTGAGAAAGAAGAGGTGCAACATAGGAGGACAAGGCGTTCTCTATTGAAAGTCAAATTACAAGTTGACCCAATCCTTGAGATCTCAATGATAGCCTGCGATTTTTGACCAAAGAGAGGCTATGCAAGTGACTCTATCCCATAGCAGTTCATTGATTAAGGGGATCCAGAGAAAACTCGTGTGTTCCATTCCTTCCAGAAACCCCCCATAGTCGCCAAAAAGCCATTACACATAATCCTTTCCTCCTTTTCTTCCCCAAAACCAGCATAGAAAACCTGGAAGAATTCCATGCAAGAAGATGGACAGACCCAAGCTTCCCCATAGATCCCACGCTACCTGTTCCAGAGAAACTATGCAGCATCATAGTGCAGAATAATATGCATTGCACTCTGACTACTGTCGCAGTAGAGTGCTCACCTATCAGGGGAAAGGGCTATCCCTCGCTTCTAAACTGCTGCATGTCGTTGGTATAATCCTTCCCAACTCCAAAGTCCATGCAAACTCCCAGACATTCAAAGGAACCTTTGCCTTCCAAAGAAACTTGGCAAACGAGGAATTGAAGAAAGGGTAATGGAGTCGCAAGCTATTGGAAAATAACTTGCAAGTAAAAACTCTAGTTGTATCACCAATCTACACTCTAGAATCGGCCTGGTTATAGAGTTGTACAGAAGTTACGATACCAATAAAGAAACAAGCTCCTGCACCTGCCAATATTGCAGAGAATTACGAAATTGGACATTTCAATAGCCATCTTGCATGTAGCAGAACTCAGAAAATGGGGCATCTTGAAGGTTTGAGAATCTAGAGCTGGAAGCCTGGAACAAACGAGGGAATTTTAAACAAAAGGGCTTGCCCGCAAACCAAGGATCCTTCCAAAATCTGATTTGTTAATTCCCATGGTTTTGATGCACAAAGGGGAAAAAAGCAGAGGACACATTGGAGATTATGTTATGGAGCATACTTACCTAGTTTCTGATAGCAAGATGCTGGGCCATTCCCTATTTTGGATATATTAAATTGGTTTAAGGATATGCTAGGACTTGTTTGGCTTTTCTCAAGTTTGGATATATTATCTTGGTTTAACGAAGATAGTTGAAAGGGTATATGATATGTCTATGAAGCATAGACACCTCGGATAAGTGTCGTGTAGTTTGTCGATCACAAACATGACACGACATCAACACGCAGACACAACATTAGGCTTCTAATAATTTGTAAATGGCGCTTCCCGCGCCTTGTGTCGTGTAACTCATGCTGTATTGATGTTCATGTTAATGTCCATGGAACCTAGTGTTTTCTGAGGAAAGAAAGGGACCTTCAGAGGATCAGCTTGTCGGAGTCATCAGTTTGTTGCCCTTGGTCTACCTTATGTTTGGAAATGCAAATGGGCAGGAGGGCTAGGAGAGGAGGTGGAGGGGGAAAGGGAAGCAGGCAAGAAAGAAATTTTTTGGAGTTTTAATATTGAACATGCACTTCATATTCATATTCTACATCTGTGCCCTTTGTGATATGTGTCACTATGGACATTTAGAGATCTTGCCTAGTTCGTGTCGGTGGTTTTCATGTTATAAGAAGCATATATCTGGTATAGTATGGATAATGTGAAATTCAATAACATTGGAGTTGCGTCTACACTGATAGCTCTAATTAATCACTCAGTTTCATCAACTTCGTGACAGAACTTGCATAAAATTTGAGGGGCCCCAGTTTAAACTGAATTTGGAATCAAGAGAGCTAGGTACAAAAAAAAATCACTAATTACGAATCACCCAAATGTCTCTGCAAATCAGTGAGAATCACCCCGCAAAAGGCCCTTAGCTTTGGCCCAGAGAGAAGCCATGTAGAGCACCCGATCCCACACAACCTTGGAGTAGGTTTGGTGTTTTCGGGGAGGCTTGGGCGTGCCCAGCCACTGTAATGGACTTCATGCAAGTGTGTTTTGTGGGTATGTGGGGGAGGAAGGAGTAGAAGTAATTGTGGATTAATGCTATATATGTAGTGTTGTGCAATTGGCTAGAGAGGAACACATGGATCTTTTTCTGAGTTTTCTTTGTTGGTTGGCATGCTTAGGGAAAATGTAATCTATTCAGCCTTGTTGTGGCTAGAGCTGCTGATGGGGTTTTAGGATTTATTCTACTTCATAGATTCAGCAACAGAGGGCTGATTTGTAAATAGATTCTTCTTAGATGACTCCTTGTCCTCTTATGCTATGCTTTTGAGTATTATTTGATACATAATTTCTTCTTATCATACTTCTACTCTGTTCTTATCAAAAATATGGCCGTCCAGTTGCTGATTGTCTGTCAAAGAAATCCCAAAAGTAATGAAATCGACAAAACTTAAAGTGACACCCTAGAAGAATCTTTTGTCCATATGATCCTGCATGAAGTGTTTGGTTCCTGAATAATATAGTCTTGCTCTCTTGACTGTAAATATCAAGGAATCTTGCGTTCGTCCTTCAACCGCAAACCAATAATCTTCTTCCTCTAATAGTCTTTTCTAGTTTGAGGGCTACACCAAGTCCCCTAACAGAGAGGAATTAGAGGCAAATGGATAGTCTAGAATAGCGTTATATCACAATGCAAATACATGGTGGAGCTCCTTTTAGCACCAATTGGAAGGCAAGCTAATTGAACAACAGGACACTGAAGTAAATCAAGATACAAGAATCTATTGGAGAAAATCGTACGAACAATAAATGTAACTGATAACAGACACGAGAAAATACTGACATAGTGGATGGGTTGTCACTAGTTTACTAGGAACCAAAAACAAAATCTTGAAATTCACGTAGCATTACCAGCAAAGTTGGGTGGGAATGCAGAATCCAGTTGAAGTTGTTTTCTCTTATTTGGAGTAATACATTACATGTATGTACTCCTTGAAAGTGAAAATAGCATGGAGGAGATCACTTTGTCAAACATGTATTGTTTGAAGTACTGTGCTCTGTACATGGTAAACTGAGTTTCAAACATTTTGCACCCTCTTCTTCTTAAAAAGTCTCTTCCAATTAACTAGCAGGTGATTGAAACTCTTGTACTGCTGTTGCACAAGACATACTGCTAGCTATTTATCCCTCTTCCTTAATGAATCATATACTGTATGCTACCTATAGTCCTATACCATCTGCCAAAGCAATGAAGCTAACCCTTAAGAAGGTTGTGGAAGAATGGTGAAAGGATCCTTTTATTTTATTTTTATCTTTGCTTTTTCTCATGTCCTATGCAATTTATAGATCTTATATTATGCTTACTAAACCCACATGGTGTTTCCAGGCAACATTTTGAATCAGCAGCATTAGCAATGGGCCTTGAGCTTTCTGTGACTGGCGCGCTTGGTTTTCGTACAGTCCACCAGGTAAATTCTTGATGAATTGTCGTCTTTTGTTTAAAAATGTGCCTATATATGTCTTAGAAATGGCTGTCATGCATGTAGGTGGAGCCGAAGGCGCAGATGGTGCTTATTGCAAACAGAAGCTCGTTGCCTACGGCTAGTAGCTCCCAGTTAGCAAGCTATTCGCATAAGAGTGATGCTTCTTCCTGCATTGATGCAAATTCGAGTCAAAGTTCTGAAACAGTTAACGAGACCTCTGACGTGTTGATGACTCCACGAATCATGGATAGTGGTGGAAATGAGATGGATGATAGGAATGCGATACAAAATGGTCATGTTGCTGATGTGACCTTGAGTGCAAGTCAACAAGCAGTGGTTCTATCGCAGTGCCTATTATTAGAAAAAAGTGCCCGACTAGATGAATTACAAAGTAAGGTTCTGTTTCTCAAGTACAACTACAATTTGTCTTTGTTGCATTTAATATTGGTTGTTTGGAGTGATCAACAAAGCTAGATTAATAAATTAATGCAAGAACATTATCGCATAATCTACAAAGTTCTGTTCAAGCAAAAGGAAGGAGTAGGGAAAACATCCACACAGATTGTGATAACGGCCTCCAAGCAGGATTTCTGAATTTTGTAGCAATTGTCTTACATGACAATTGCCCCCCCATCTTACCTTTATGTTAAGTGAAGGTACTGCTCATGTATGGGTGTTTTGAAAGTAGTTCCCAAAGTATACATATGGGTTGTGGGTTCTGTTTAGTCATTAACTTGTTCTTAAAAATTTTCATTTCTCCTAGTTATGTACCTATCTATTTATTGGACTAGGTACGCCATCTCTTAATGATCTCTCTCAATTTCTTGCTAATAACATGTAGCTATTTGTCATCATATTCTTGAATCATAACGTCAAATAATTACCAGATATTGCTGCGAAAGTTACAATTGCTACATTGTTAATAGTTTATTGTAAAATTTGTTTCTTTGGGTAAGCACTAAAGAATACGTTCAAGCTAAATGAAGAGGGTTTTGCTCATGTACAGAAAGAAGTCTAGGAATGCATCTTGCAAGATTTCATGTGAACCAATAACTAATAAGAAAATGTCATTTCCCTCCATATGTACAGGTCTTAAAAATGGAACTTAAATTTCTGATGAGATGAAACTTTGTCCAGAAAAGTAGCTGGTTTTCTTTATTCCATGTATACCTTATGAATTAATAGCTTCCACATTGTGATTATGCGGTCCATCTTTAACCTTCTTTTTCAAGCCACACAAACATTGTTAACCTCTGCAACATAATGCACTACGATGGGAAAGCACTCAAAGACTCCATAGAAGGAGCCACATGAGCCCAAAAGGGGGGTCTTGCTATTATAGTAGGAGGACTGCATCACTTGTAAATCCTTGACAATTCCCATATTCTCCCAATGTGGGACTTGAGGTGTTACAAACTCCCCCATTATTTCATGCAGCATCCTCATTGCTGTTTGGGCCCTTATCTAGTTGCTTGGGATAAGGTTTTTGAACCTTTGAGAGGACATCTTGTCCTCCTTTGCTGTACTCTCTTTGGAAGTTTCCTTAATACATGCTTTCTAAATATCTAAAAAATAGGTTTGTGAACCTTTGAATTTGGGAGGATAGGGTCTTGTTATATTGTTGTTCAAGAAGGTTGCCTTAGCTTGTGATTCGCCATCCTTAGACCAAACTATCTTTGGCATAGGGCTAATTGGTGCAAGTACAAACTTTATTGGAATGGTTTGGTTCGGATGCCTGTGCTGGCAGCAGCATCACTTTCCTAGTCCTTGAAAGTTCATTCCCAAATTCTTTGGGCACAACCATCTAACCATTAGACGACCCACTTCAATGGTGACTTTTTGCAATTTATGGGCTACTTTTGGCGAATTAGGGGTGACTTTTTACAACTTAACGTATTTTAATAAAATTAACCTAAGACTATAAAAAGTAAGTTGATAAAAGTAACCCCTAAATTGGGAAAAGTAGCCCTAAGATTAGATCGTCTATTGGCTAGACGGTTGAACAAGAGTGTTACTCAAGTTTATTTAAGGCTGGCCTTGATGATGGGTTAAGGTTGTTCTTGGTGATAGGGTCCTACGGGAAGATGCTTGGAGGAGTAAATTTTCTTTTTTTTCTTCTTCTATGTTTATATCATTTCTTTATGGCATCTCGTTGTGTCATATATGGCTATTCTGTGGTGTTTTTGCCCCGTGAAACTTCCATTTCACGAGGAACGTTGATGGGAAGGAACTTTGAGATATTGGTTTGATACTTTTGCTTGTTGAGTTAGAGACAAGGGCATGAGCTTTATTAGACCCAAGGGGGTTTTCTTGTAAACCCTTACTCCATATAACTCTTCCTTTTTTGCTAGCTCTTTTAATATTTGGGGTGCAAGAGTTCCCTGAAAGTTTCACACTATCTTCTGGATTGCGGTGCTGAACAGAGTTAACACTTAACACCGACAATATGTGGCAAAGACAAAGGCCACATAAAGTATTATCGCCTGATGTATGTCTGATGTGTATCAGGACTGTGGAGACTAATAAAAATCTGTTTCTGCATTCTCTGGCTGTGTATAGGATATGGTCTATGTGCGGCTGTTTGGGGTTACCGGAGATGGCTAGGATTAATGTTCCAGGTTATAAGAATAGGGGCTTTGGGCTCATGAAGGAGGGCAATATTTTGTGGAGATGTTATTTGTTCGTTGTAGTTTGGTGCACATGGTTGGAGAGTAACAATCTGATTTCCATTATCAACATCTTCTGCAGAATTTTGTGTGGGATAAATTTTTGGATTTTTCCTCGCAGAGTATTTTGAGGATGCCTCTGATAAATATTATGAGGGGCGAGCTTTTTGTTTAGATTATTTTGTGGAGGATGTCTTATTCTCCCTCTTGCATTTTGATACTCCATTAATACAATTTTTTTCATATATAAAAGACTTGCATCTTCTTCCTAGTTCCTACTCATTATGAAATCCAGAATGGTTAAGTCTCAGTGTTTAGAATTTTAGGTCTATTCTAGAATCACCATTTCGTGCTCTCTAGGTTCTTTGAAAGATTCCATTCTAAGTAGGTTTGTGAAAGAACCTTCATAGGTTGATTGTCTCCTATTATCATGTCAAAAGAGAAGCACTTGAAAATGGCTCTTAACAATAAAGTCCATCAAGGACATAAAAGTGCTAATAAACTATTTTTTCCCCCACCCTAACCTCTCCACACCTTATTACAGCATCGTGATTTCTTGCATAATGTTTCATTCATTAATTCTCTTTTAGGTGTTTAAATCACAGGGAATAATAAATTTCATTTTCATCTTGTGCCTTTGTTGATACCATTTGTAGTATCGCGCTTCATCTGAGTGGGTAGGACAGCTTTTGTCTATTGCTAACTATAAGCTCAGGTCATATTTATATTGATGTTTATTGGAGGCCATTGTCCTACTTTGATTTTCATCTAATTCAAGTTTTGTGGTCCAGGATGGGAGATGGCCCCATACATAGAGGCCATTGATTCTCAGCAGTCATCACACTTCAGTGTAAGTTGAACAGAACTTGTAGCAAATTTTTGATTATATATGTTATATTTCATTCCTTTACAAGGTTTCATTGTAGTATTAATTATTCCCATCTTTCGCTGTTTTTTATTTATGAAGCCAAGGTGATAGGCATGTGTATGAGGGAAGAGGTGAGCA
Organism: Mesembryanthemum crystallinum; assembly: GCA_030267885.1. Lineage (NCBI taxonomy): Eukaryota > Viridiplantae > Streptophyta > Magnoliopsida > Caryophyllales > Aizoaceae > Mesembryanthemum > Mesembryanthemum crystallinum. The sequence goes on along the minus strand of BSSO01001679.1, from coordinate 5,132 downwards.
ATGTCTGTTCTTTAGCATGCTTGGAATGTTAATCCAGGCCGATCAAAATAATATATGGGTCTTTCTTTGTGGTAGTAATCCTCTTAATAACCCCAAAAAAACCCTTCGTTAAGTGATTGTTAAAATGTTGGGGAACATCCAAAAGCTACTTAAAACACTTTCCAAAAGCAAATATAGATCCGTAACAAGGCAGTGATTGCAAATGATTAACTTTCACATAGTGGAGGACAGTTGCTATTCAGGATTGGTAAAGGTTGTGCTTCCTGCTCTGCTTTGGTCATTTGCATTCTGCGCTTTTCAGTATTTGCTGTGTCGTGCTTATTTGTATCAATTGTGTTGCTGTTGGAAAATTTCTTTTATCGCCCTGTCAGACGTTGTAAAACCATTGAAATTTTTGGGACTGGGAGACAATCCTGTACATGAGACAGAAACTTGTGACAAAAGAGGCAATAGAAAGACGACTCTTTCCTAAAGGAGGCATGACAAGAAGTCCTTTTCTGCACTACCATTTTCATACTCTTAAACCGCAAGTGGCGCAAAATAGCCAAATGGCAGGCTTCTGGAGAATTTCCTCCCTTTACACCTTCCCAAATCCTAGATCTACATAGCTCACATGGAGATCACCAAAGTAGAATCTGGGAAAGTCTACTCGACTTCCACTATCTCAAATAGTCTCCAATATGAGGAAGTAGCTAGCTCGTAGTGCAGGAACAAATATTTTGCTTGTTCTGGAGATGTGCTTTACCCTAAAATCATTCTAAGAATGTAATTCTCTGTGAATTGACTGCTGATGCTTGTTTGATATATTCTTTGATATCATTATCTCTGCTTCTCCGTCATTTATAGTCTGAAGGTTGTGGCAGCACCATTACTAATGCTCACAGTATTTTCTTCAGATTAAATGTTCCTGCAGCATCTTGCGTATCAGGTGGGAAGCCACTCGTAGCCGGACAAAGGAACGTGCATTGCTGATGATGGAAAAAGTGGTAATGTCCTTATATTTCTGCAGCTGAACGATTGTCTTATTCAGAGTAACTATGGTTAATCCTTACTAAGGGGATAGAAGTTATTATTTTTCTTTGTCGGCTAGCTTTTGGCTAGTCTGTTCTTATTTCGGAGCACTTTGGTCAGTACAAGGTGTTGTTTTATGGGATATGCTTATTTGTTTTTTCTATGAGTGCAATTGTACTGAGTGTTCTCTCTTTCTTGACTTCTCTCTCTGTTTATTTATTTATTTTTCAGTAGAACTTATCCTTAATCATCTTGATTAAGTGACTTTAGCTTGGATGCTTGATTTTGAGGAGGTGCATGTTGTTTTATTTTCTTAAGACTTGAAATTTGATGGTTGACGAAGGATGCACCATAATGGGCATATAGGAGATTTCTCTCCTGAGCTCCTTCTAGTTTGTATTAATTTCAATGTTTGGCAACCATATGAGAATACATTCAGTTTGCTAATAATAATTCAATCATGTGCTTTCAAGGTTAGGTTTTTACTCCCTACCAGTTCCTTATGAATTCCAATACTCTGCAAGTACTGCTGCTAGCAGTATTATGGTCTTCCGTGTAGTAGGTTAGCACAAATGTTTTGCCATAGGGAATAGGATCAAAGACAATAAACAATATGATGTTCCACTTAAAGTCCGGGCATTGTATAGACTTTGTGTTGGGCAACATTACTAAAATGATCTACTCCAGAGGCAAAGACCAAGATTGACCATTCACCAGATGAATGTGCACTTTGCCGGGCTAGCAGTGAGATGTTGGCACATATGTTTCTGGAGTGTAATGTTTGTCTTTGCATGATGGCATTTGTACCCGTGTCTTCTCTATCCTTCACTTCCGTATCTGTAATTTTTTTTTGTTTTTTGTTTTTGTAGAACTTATTCTTAATCATCTTGTTTACATGACTTTAGCTTGGGTGCTTGAGTTTGAGGAGGTGCATATTATTTCAGTTCTCTTAGACTTGATATATTGATGGTTAATGAAAGATGCACCATAACAGGCATATTGGAAAATTCTCCCCTGAGCTCGCTCTATCTTATTTTAACTTCAATTTTTGGCAACCAAATGTGAATTCATTCAGCTTGCTACTAATCATTGAGTCATGAGCTTTCAAGGTTAGGTTTCTACTCCCTGCTAGTTTTTTTTTGAATTTCTGCAAGTACTACTGCTAGCAGTATTATGGTCTTCCATGTAGTTGGTTAGCCCATAAGTTTGCCTCAAGGAATGTCCCACTTAAAGTTGGGACATTGTATGGAACTTGATGTTGGGCAAGATTACTAACACAATCTACACCAACAACGAAGACTAAGGTTGGCCATTCAGATGTATGTGTACTTTCCGGGCTAGCAGTGACACGTTGGCACATATGTTTCTGGAGTGTAATGTGGCACAAAGTCTTTGGAGTAGGTTGTTTGGAGTTTGTGGGAAGTCTAGGTGTGAGTGTCCAGTTTTTTGACGTTCCTGCAGATGCATTTTGTGGGTTTTTGGCAGGGAAAGGGAAATAGATTATTGTGGCGCAATGCTTTCTTGGTTAGACAGTGGTGCATTTCGGCTGTGGTGGAAGGCAAGGGGTTTTCCGAAATTCTTCATTCCCATTCGGCTTCTTTGAGATAGGTTTACTTATTGAGCTTCTCTTTGGTGTAAGGCAACAGGAGCCTTACGACCTATTCTATGTATGGTCCAGCGGAATCGGGCCAACCTGTAATCAGCTTTGTCCTTGCCCTCTCATACTGTATTCTTGATTGCTATTAATACATACTTTTTTCTTCTCTAAGAAAAATATAATGTCATCTTATCAGAATGAAGGTAACCCAAGTATCAGTACTAAACATGAACAGATGCCTGTTAGCATACAATACACTTGATCGACATTTTGTTCATGGGAACCCATGAAAAATGAAAGAACTCAAAGATACAAAATATTGAAATATTGTGGACTTCCTCTATGGTTAATGAGGGTAGCTTGTCTATTATATGCTGCTGTTCAGTTTAGGAAACTACAAAAAAAAAAAGGTAATTAAAATTAGAAAAAATTGAACCCCCTTATAAAACCACTTTCTTTAACAAAAGCCCCTTACATATACATTTCACCCTAATGACACCCCCTATGCCACCTCTCAAGGCTGTTTCCGGTGGGAAATCACTTGAATGGACCGAAATTCCCTCATGTGACTTGCACACGAGGCATTTAGTCTATATCGTACCCCATTTCTCTCTCCTCCCTCATCTCTTTCTCTCTCCACCACCACCACCACCACCACCACCACCACCTCTACCACCCCATCTGCAACAAGAAATCAATATTCAAACCCACAGCATTGCACCCCACCAAACAAAAAAGAAAAAATCAAACCCAATTCAACAACAATAACCCGCAACATAAAATAAAAAAAAGAAGGAAACCCATTCTGCAAATGAGACCCTAACAACACTAAAACATTGTCATATGTAGTTGCGAGCGGGTTCGGAGGTCGACCGTCGCTCTTCTCTCCACCACCATTCACCTAATTGTTAGCCTTCGTTTGACAGAGCATCACGTTCTCCAATTTTTTTCCCCAAAAGCAACAACAAAAAACTCTAACTCAAATCTTTTGCCCGCTTTATTATCTTTTCATTGTTTTCTCGTTGGTTGATACATTTAACCTATGTATTTGAGATTTAGTGGGTGAAGATGGAGGTCGTGTTTATGAAATTATTGGTGTTGAGTTTTACTTTGTTGAGAAATTGTTGTGTTGGAAATTTTTCCTTACTTTGAATGATGGGTATGTTGAATTTGGGGATTTTGAGAAAGAAAGAAAGAGAACAAGAAATTAATGGGCAAAATCAAAATGGGGATATTGAATTAAACATCGATTATGAGTGATGAGAGAGTAATGTTGGTGGTGGTGGTGGTGGTGGAGAGAGAGAAAAAAAGATGAAATGTAGGAAATTAATGTAAAAGGAAAGCGGAGGGGGTAAGTTGAGGGCAATTCGATCTTTTCAGGTTAGATATAGCCGGAAACAGCCTTGAGAGGTTGCGTGGGGGTATCATTTTTGAAAAATAAAAGGGGACAAGAATTGAATATATAAAATAAACTCTCAATTTTCCGTAATATATTTTTCTTTTTATGTTGCACTACATTTTACAACAAAACTTTCGATATTTATATGTGTTGTGAGCACATATATGTCGCACACAACATTCCTTCTAATTAGTGAACATAAAAATCTTTCTAAATAACAATTTATTTCCTTACGTTGATTTTTTACCCTCTCTATTATTATCATCCTAGTTTCTAGGATTTATTTGAGGAGAGAGAGATTAAGAGAGAGAGAGAGAGAGAGAGAGAGAGAGAGAGATGTTGTATTTCTAACACTCCCCCTCAACGACAACTCTCTCTGAGTGCTTCACTAGAAATCATCCGAAGCTTCTTGCGGAATTCTTTAAATTTGCCAACACTGAGACCTTTGGTGAAGATATCTGCAACCTGGTCTTCACTTTTGATATATTTCATTTCTATCTCCCCTCGAAGTACTTTTGCTGTAACAAAATGATAATGGACCTCCACATGTTTGGTCCTTGCATGAAATACTGGATTTTCAGCAAGTCTTATTGCTGACTGATTATCACAAAATAACTTGACACCATAATTAGTAGGCTGACGAAGGTCTTTCAATAACTGTGTCAACCATGCACATTCTTGAGCTGCCATTGCCGTTGCTCTATATTCAGCCTCTGTGCTTGACAATGACACAGTAGGTTGCCTTTTACTGCACCATGATCTGGCACTCGAACCAAGATAAATACATAACCTATTGTTGATCTTCTTGTATCATGATCACCAGCATAATCTGCATCATAAGTACCCATCAACTCACATGCTTCTCATTTCTTAAAATAAACACCATAGTTGATTGTTCCCTTGACATACGCAAGATTCTTCTCACAGCTTCCAAGTGGTTTTTCTTAAGATTCTGCATACATCTACTAACAACTCCAACTGCATATGTTATATCAGGCATTGTTAGAGTCAGATATATCAAACTTCCCACAAGTTGTCTATACATTGTTGCATCTCCCAAATCTTTGCCTTCTGCTGAACATAGTCTTGCATTCGGTTCAATGGGTGTTGAGATGGGCTTACAAT
>BSSO01001678.1:0-22366 GCA_030267885.1 Mesembryanthemum crystallinum | reverse complement strand
CCCCCCCCCCCCCCCCCCCCCCCCCCCCCCCCCCCCCCCCCCCCCCCCCCCCCCCCCCCCCCCCCCCCCCCCCCCCCCCCAACACACACACACACACACACAAGGGATATTCTTTACGCTACCCGTGTATTTTGAACTTTCAATGTGGTAGACAATGTTTTCCAAATTTTACATGGTATTGATACCCTTAGTGTTGATTTAATTTACGTGGTGGCCTTTAATTAATTTTCTTGTTTGAGAAGACTAATGTTTTGCCTTCCATCCTCTCACCCATGTCTATTAAGCCACGTTGCTATTGGAGATCTTTATCCGCTTTTTTTCAACCATCTGTTTACTTTGCCACCAATAATCTATCTTATCTTCTAAACTATTCATAGCAAGCCCTCCAATGGATTCTCATTTGTAGCGGTGAGTTATTGAGGGTAAAGTAATAGGCCATAATGATACAAGATGGGTTTAGTAATGAAGTTTAGCATTTTGTCAAAAGAAAAGTTAGCAGGGGGGTCATTATGTAGAGAGCTGTCCATACTGAAGGTTATAGTGTGAATTTTTGAGATAACGATGTCCACTAAATAGAAAAGTTGAAACACAGGAGCATCGAATAATATTTCCCAAAATACAAGTATTCTACATGCAGAAATTATATCATTGAAGTTCGTAGCACAGCTTTATTTACACAGTTTTGTAACTGACATGTAGTGTACTTTTTGTTATACTCTCTGTTGTCATGACTACTGGATTTAAATTTCATATGTAATACTAAATCATATTTTTCTGCCAATTAACAGACAAAAACAATATGGTAAGAGAACACAGAAAATATCCTCTGCACCTGTAGTCTAAGCGTTAGCTTTTGAAGTTCAGAATTTCGTCAAAGTTGTCATCAATCTCATTTCTTATTCAGGTTGCTGTTTTTCATTTTCTTTTTTCTTTTATGGTTATGTAGGTGAACAGTGCTGGAGTAATGCCTATCATATTCTCGACATCATCATTGTCTCTTCCGGGTACACTGGCACGCTTCACTGGTTTAGATGTCCTGAAGAACGCTGCAGTTGCGTTGAATCCTGGAGGTATTGCTAAACAAACTATTTTGGGATGTTCTGAGTCATAAATTCATGTAAGAATGAGATTTGGTCATTCCAACAGAGGATTAATTCAGAATATGGAGGAAAGCTATTGAGAAAATCACCTTAACTAATATTTACACCATTTGAAAGTGCAATACATGGGGTGTAAATAAATGAAGGCAGTGAAAGAGAGAGAAATGTGAACATTCAGCCAGTCGAATTGGATAAGTTGACATGTCATTTAATTTCTCATATTGTCAATGAATCATAAGCCATGCTTTGTACATCAATCAATGATGTTCACCTTGTAACAAAAAAAAAAAAAAAAAAAAAAATGTATAAAAAGAAGTGGATCTTTCTAGCTTGTATGTTGAATGTTGTTGTTGTTAATATGGGTGCACAAATGTGCAAGTTGGAACATTGAGCATTACTAATTTGATTAATATATTTTTATTGTTTGCCTGAGTGTTAAGTAGCACTTATGATGATGGATGCAACTAACAGAATGAAGAAGGGAATGTTTCCATCAGAATCCGAAAGTCAATCACAAAACCTCATACTTAGCAGTCATGGCATAACGTAGAAACATGATATTCCAAATATGAAATGTTTTGCTATATTCTTACTGATCTCGATTTATCTGAAGATAATCTCAAATTCTAAAGTTCTCATTGGCTTTGAGTTCTACTATGTTATCCAATAGCGTTGTTGTGTCATAGGAATGACTTGATTCACATTAGAAGGAAACTACTATTGGCTGATTTTGAAGAGAGCCCTGTTGAGTATCCTTTAACTAAGAATAGACTTCCTTCCCTCATTTGAATTGGTCAATGGAGACGAGCAGATCCATCTGTGCAACATTCAACTTCTCTCTGCTTTCAAAACAATATTTGACATTTTCGCAATAATTGCAAAAGATGCACACTGTATCCCAACTATATCCCATTCAAAAGGTGATACATTGTGCACATCCACTTAGTGTTCCAAATTCGGGGAAGGGGAGGGACATATGCTAACCCCATACCTTAACCTGAAAACCTGTCCCCAGCAGATAACCTATTGCATGGCTGCTGATAGATCACTTGTCAGATCCATGTTCACTGCTCAAATACTTCTGCAAGGCAATGACTTTAAATCTTCTTCAGCTAGCCATGTCTTTACTATTATTTTGGTTGTTTTTCTCCTCCCCTTCAACAACTTAATCAAATAACTTTGGATTGAAGACAANGGGGCCATGTGAGACTTGTATTGATGATGAACGAGCTGAAGCTGAACTTGGAAGTGGAAGGGGGGAGAGGATGAGCTCTTCAGATGTTTGACAGAAACTAATTGGTTTTTGTTCAATTCGTTGTTTATAAGGAAGGGACTACATAGGGCATTACACTTTGCACCAATAGATTGAGTTATGTTGGACCAGTTATGCTATAGCTCTAGCACTAGCTTTGCGGCCATGACTTAAGCTACTTTTGAATTTTACATTTTATTGTCATTGTACTCTACAGGAGCTGTATTTTCCCTGGTTCTATGTGCCTCTTTATTTTCTTGTCACCTATTTGTTGATATGCTTGATTTATTGGGGCTCTTGATCTTATTGGATCTTTGTTTGATTAGCTCCTGCTGTACCCTTGTTTTGGTCGGCATATCTGTCTTCAGTGGTTTGTCATAGATGGTGTCTGATGTGCCTAGGCTACTGAATTCATAATACGGAACTATGGGGCAGGGAAAGCACTAGATAATGGAATAAAATTGCGTATACTTGATGTAATATATATACCGCGTAAAGTCACTCCTATAAGAAAGTTACTCCCATTTTGAAGGAATGTCACCTATTTCTTAAGAAAATCTAGGAAAGTCACCTGGTTTCTGCTATATATTGGGTGCATGTAACACTTACTCCTAGATGATCTAGGAGACGTGTTCTTCCACTCCATCATGATCTAGCTTATGGGTTTTGTTGGGCAATGCAGGTAGGTGGGTAGTATATCATTCATTTGTTCAATTATCATCATGCCATGTTAAAGGCTTTAGCATGTTTCTTTGTCGTAAAAAATTCAATTTACCAGAGAAATGTTATTGCAGGTTCTTTCTATCTTCCAACAAACATCCTATTAATAGCATTTTTCAACTATTACTACACATTCTTGCAACTGGATCCTGATGATGTGAGTGAACAACTAAAGCGTCAAGGTGCATCAATACCACTTGTACGGCCTGGTAAAAGTACAGCTGCATTCATAAAAACGGTAACCCCTTCTTTCTTTCTTTTTTCGCTGTGAAAATGCTGCAACTCTGGAATGTGAACTAATATTGGACAGAGATTTGCTTTATATCCATCAAGGCTTTTTTTTTTTTTTTTTTTTTTTCCCCTGTGTTAGAACATTTGAGGTGCAATATATTGTGTTGATAGTCTTGTTTACAATATATGAAACACCAATGCAAGGACTACTCCCCTAGTTGTCAGTCAGCCGGAAATTAGAGGGATGATGGCGCTAAATCGTAGTAATACACGATAGATGAGAATCCTCTTACATTTTCACCAACTTAATAGAATAAACAGTAGATACAACTCAGGAGGGCAAAGAGTCCTCAAAAGAGAAAACTAATTACAAGGAATCCCATAACCATTGAAGATCAGTAATTGAAATCCCTCTAAAAGCCCTAGCCACCTTAGCCCCAGAGAGAAGCCAAGTAGACCACATGCTACCAGACTAACTCGACCGAATGATTCACCTCAGGAAACCCCGAGAATTGCGCTCATGCCACGAACACCAAAGCAATGCCATACCTGCANCCCCCCCGGCCAACATGTCTAACCTGCAGATGTTGGATGGTGGTTGAAGGAAAAACCCGAGCCTCCCCGTAACACCAGACAACCTACTCCATAGTGAAGGAGCCACACCACAATGCAAAAACAGATGAGAACACGTCTCACTTAAGCACAAACATTTAGAGAGAGGTACCAGCCAGGCCGTCTCCACTGCACATTCTTGCCAACTTTGTTAATTTGCTCTATATACCATAATCAGCTTGATCAAAAATTTCGAAAGGCTGTAGATGTTATTCCAATTGCCTACAATTCACATAGCTTAGACAACTTGATAGTTTGAGTTTTGGTTGATTGTTGAAGATGAAACTTATCCTGCCCCTTCATAACGAAGGAAAGGATTATCAGGTATTAATGGACCTGCCAATGTGAAAAAAAACTCATGTTGAAAACTGCAGTGCACCCTAACCAAAGGAATAAAATCTTGAGTCTTAAGAACCAGTTATTTTTATGCTGTTCTTGTGAGAGATCAGTCGTGATTCAAGAGCCTATCAATGTTGATTTACCTTTGCTAAATAGAAAATGCCTGAAACACCTTCTCTTACAATGTGTCCCAGAGAAAACCCGCCACAGTTTTCAACTTTTCCTCATTCTTTCACCATTAACCATCTGCATCCTTAATACTAATAATATGAAATGATATTTGATCTATGCATTGATTACGCAGACTAGCGGGAACAAGAATAGATTAGAAGTTTGAGCCCTAGAGCCCGATCCAGTTATTATCAACGATACATCTGTGTTTGGTCTAGTTCCGACTTTCCGTGTGTACAATGTTGAATGTATTACTTTTGGTTGTAAATCAAGTTCGAGTAACCTAAGCTTTTTGTTCATATACCTGAATAGTGCTTAATTGAATGGATCAAAATGAATAGTAATATATGAGAGAAAAGGTAAATTGCTTAACTCGACTAAGTGCAGTATGGAAACAATGAAAAACACCTAGCTTAGTTCTATGTTATGATCATTTATTTTAATTTACCAACTCTTGAGTTTTCACTGATTTTGCCAAAGCGTAGTGTATGCTCATTAATGTTTACTTTCATTGGTTGATGAAATATAGGTTCTGAGTCGAATATCAGTTCTTGGTTCAGTTTTCTTGGCAATACTAGCTGCTGGCCCAGCTGTAGTCGAACAAGCTTCTCACCTCACTGCATTCCGGGGGTTCGCAGGCACATCTGTCCTCATCCTTGTCGGTTGTGCTACCGATACAGCGAGGAAGGTCCAAGCGGAGATAATCTCCCAGAAGTACAAGAACATCGAATTTTACGATGTCAACAAATTCGAACCTTGAAGGGTTGCTAAGAGAATCTCCTCCAGAATCCAATGGTGCTGCTTTGTGCATTTTAGGATACATGTAAAGAAAAACAGAACAAAACACTTCAAATGAGCATAAAATGCCAAATCTCAAGAGTGAAAAGGCTGTAAAGCAGAAATAGTACACAAACTGGTGTGCAGTGTATGATAATGCAGCACTATGTACAAAAACAACACTAAATCCAGGAATCTTCAAAAAGAGATTTTTAGCTGCTTTTGATAAGAATTTTTAAAAAGAAAAATAATTTATTGAATACTACTACTACAACTTGTTGAGTGTTGCATTTAACAAGGAAATGACATAATTGACCATGCTTTTTGGGATGAAGTAAGGGGCCCACAGATTAAAGATTGGCTGAATAATGAAGATAGAGAAGAGGGGGAACAGGTAAGCGTGGGAGCTTTAACAACCTGCAAATCCTCAAATCCATGGGCTAACATAAAGGGATGTTGGAATTTGTCATATTATTCATTGCATTCATTAATAATCAATAATAATAATAATAATAATAATAATATTAGACTTTAATTATTATGATATCATTGAATTATTTGAGGGAGCTTTGTCCTCAATCACTTCACCCTTCTAAGGCAATAGCTCAAAATAAATGAAAAAGAAAAATAATTGTTAAGCACTTGCAAATATGACATGGGCCAATAGGCCATTACTACTCTTTTCTAAGGTTTGAAAACTATTGTGGTATATCACTTAACTTCCAGTTTTAAAGAATATTCTAGATTAAATAGCTTCATACCTTATGTACAACAAAATTACGAAAATGAGTATAATTAGGTTATGTTTGGTGAGGGAATATTTTTAAAGGTGTTTTTAGTTATTTTGACCTACACAATTTCTCACAACTTTTATTAAGATTTTCTAGTTAGTCATATCAAACATGTCCTAAGGTTATAACCTTGAACAAAACAAAAGATCGGATTAGAAAATTATGTAGAAATAGTGCTTTTATATGTGGTATAATAAAGGATGATTTTGTATACAGTATGTAGGATTAATATCAAAAATCAAAATTAGAGTTATTAGAGTTACTTTGCATGTAATTTTGTGCACTAATAATTACTTTGACTAGTAGAGTGCATGATTAAGAAACTCAAAAAAAAAGGATGGTTGTCTTTAAAAACATTTTAGTTTGATGACAATGACATAATTTGATAATATCACCAAATGATATAGTATTACACTAATAAAGTAGCCTATTAATAGTACTAATTTTCCAAGCCTTGACAATAATTCTCCCAATTGATTTGAAACATTCTTCCTACTCAAGTCCCTAGTCTTCTAATCTAATATCTAATCTTGGTAGTCTAGATTTGGAAGGTTTAGCCAAGTGAAAAAGTTAAAGGAGATATAAAGAGAGTGGTTGAGAGACTTTTGTTGTTATTCCAGAAAGGCAAATTCTTTAGATGGGCAAAAAGCCCAAATCACTTACATGTTGGAGTATAAAAAGTTGTGAAACATAAAATACTAAATATATATTATAATTAAATATAACATAAACAAACACAAATAAAATAAAAATAAATGTTTTCTTGGAAAAAGTTGCTTAAGCTTTAGAGGAGAAAACGCCACAAGTTTGCCTTTTCAGCCTTTTTTGACTGTCACTAACTTTTGATGCATCAAGACAAAAATCCACTAATGAAGAGATAAAGTCCTTATCTTTTAATTTCTCTCTAGAGCTCTTTCTCTCTCCTACGCAAGAAAGATTTATGGAGTATTTTATGGAGTAGTATTATAATTTGATGACCAACTTCTCAATCAAACCACCTAATCTGTCTTTATATGTTTAATCCTTTCTTGGACAGTGGTTATGTGATGTTAACATTCATTCCATAATACTAGTTTAATCTGTTTTAAAATTGATAGTTGTTAATTAAATATTGATTAGTTTCTGCTTGAATCACATCATAATCACTTTGTGGATTTTCTACACATTCCGTTACCTAATCCAACTAGTTACTTTCTTGTACTATAATTTATAAGAGTCCTTTACCTTTATGTAGTCTACTAGTCTTTCTAAGTCAATTAGGTTAACAATGGTTTTACTTTTCTTTGCTTTCTAACTTATCAAATACTCGCTCTCTCCCTTAAATTTCAAAAACTCTGATTTGAGATGTCCCAAAAAACTTATCAAGCTCCTAATTGGAAACAAAATATCTATCAATAATGATTGGGTAAAAATATAAAAAAAAAAAAGCATATATAGTGGGAGACAATAATATTGTCTTATTTTTTTAATTAACTTCCCTAAACTTGACAATCTTTACGAGACAGAGGGTTTAGTATATACTCGTAAATACTCTATAGAATCCGTCAAGGTCATTTTGGTTGGATCACAAAAAGAGTATTTATTACAATTAAGCTCTCAATTCATTTAAGTTTTAATATGCTCTTTTTTTCCCCATTCTCTATAGCCTAAAAATTTAAAGATGAAATCTTTTCACCTAAAAATAAAGGAATGAAAAAGAAAAAACAAATGGATCTTCTACTATATATCTTATGACTTGTTGGATCGTAAACTTTGAAAATACAATTTCTTCTCAACCTGCTTAAATTGTAGCATTTCTTTAGATTTCCTTCATTTCTGTCATAAGAAGTGGAAGATCATAATAGATAATTTGGAACTTGATGGTGTACCAAAAATCCTTACTACTACTTGAACTAGTAGCTCTAATAAATTGGCTAATGTAAAATATTTCATCTATTTCAACAGAGTGATGATCTATCATCCTACATGATTTTTGCATGCATAATAAGAAAAGTGGAATAGATCGATCAATATAAGTTACTAACATAAATCAAGTTTATTTGTTGCTCAAAAGAGACGTATATATATAGAGGCATTAATTATTTAGTAGAGTAGAATGTTCTTAGTGAAGTTATCTTATATAGTACTGACAGCATATATTCTAAACAAGCTTATTCTTCAAGAAATCGATCACCTTAAAATGATGGATTTACGTACAAATTGAACAAAATCTAAAGTGAATTGAAATATGCAATGCTTCTACTCTAAGAAATTTATTAATTATAATCCATCATACATATATTGCTTATAGAGTAAATCAACAAGAGTCATAATTATAGGATTTATGTGAATGTTGCACGTGTGTGCACATGCATGTGTGCATGCACTTACATATGTTTATCGATTGACATAAATTGTAAAAATATAAGTTGCTAAAAATTAAATAAACCCCTAAATTGAAAAAAAATGCTCCTCAGTTGGGTAAAATGTTACTCAAGACTTAATTATATTTTAAAACTACGACGTCAGCAAATAGTTAACAGAGGTTAACGGTGTTAGCAAACTGCACATTTTTTATGACAACAGTGTAAATATTAGAATAATTTTATATAATTTTCAATTTGAGAATAATATTATTTTTAACAGACAAACTTGAAAATATTAATATCAAAAAATTATTGGTGATATAATGCAAGTCCTACTTAATGAAGTATGATAGGAAATGAGTAAGAAGATCCAATATGGGCGGCCATCCAAGGATTCCCTTTTAGGTACGGCGCTCCACAAATTTTGGAAGTATGGGGTAAAGGAAAGGCTCTTCCCCTAACCTTATGTATTTATTATTAGATCGAGGGTCCTTTTTTCTCAATAATTAATTAATAATGAATAATGTGGGGTGCAAGTAGACCTATCAAAACGGGCTGGGTGGATTGGGTTTAGGTTCGGTCATTTTGGGTTCGGGTCATTTTCGAGTCGGGTCGTTTTTAGGTTCGGATCGAGAAATGCTCAACCCTGACCCAGAGATATCGGGTTCGGGTCAACCCACCGGGTCATGAACGCCATTTAAGATATATTTTTTCTCCGTCAAATTTGACTAATAATCTTGTGAAAATTAAATATTTGTGCATGATTTTATCCTATTATAACTATTGCGGATTGAATATAATGTTTGTCATTATGCTAATATATATATATAAGTGTTAACGATACATTAAGATAATTAATTAGCGCTATGTTGATGTCAAAAGTGAATATAAGTTACTTGCAACCACTATGTTGAGAATAGTGATACTATAACATTTGTCAAACACTGATTAAAAAAAAAAAAAAAAAAAAAAAAAAAAAAAAAAAAAAACTAACACAATTATAAATTATGGATTTTAGACCAGTTTATTCCATATTTCTGTCATGATTTGAGCAGTAATTTAATGTCAAATGGGTCGACCCATGAACAGGTCGGGTTTGATCCTAATATTTTCGGGTCAATCGGATTCAGGCCAAATAGGGTTTTCGAGTCGCGAAATATTTGTCAGAAACCTAAAATCCGGATCGGGTTCAGGTCAGATTTCCAAGTCGGGTCGAATTTTGACAGGTGTAGGTGCAAGTGCAAATGCAAATGTAACGCATAAATAGCTCAAGGTATTATCGACATACATTGCATACGTACTCCTTAATAGCTACTACTCGATTGTAGTTGTTACACTGAAATTCTGAAGACGTGTTAATTAGTTGCAGATTATTACTCCTACATTATATTGCTTTTTGGAAATGAAATTAAAACAAAATAAGAAAACCATGTGCTATACTATTACCTATGGCGGCACAACTTTTATAAATGCATATACATCTCATTATATTTCTGAATTGCAATATTTCTTTGGTATCATCCTCGGAACTGGAAGATGCTAATTTAAATAATTATAATAAGAGAGACAAAATTGATAATTTATACTCTACATTTTCAGTAACTGATGATGTATGTACTACTCATTATTGAGGAGTGAGTTCACGTGTACTTGTCTCAAATTTTTATCACTAGATCAATTTCAAGATAAATATTCAATGTAGTATGCATTAGTCTATCTAGTAAAGATCATTATTTGGAAGAAATTTCACTTGACATATTTAATATAAATATGTTGAATATAATTTTACATGGTTTCTGAGCATATAAAGATTATTGGTTATGAGTCTATGATTTGTTCGAAGTCTAATTATTAATTTGCTCAATTTGTTGAGATTTCAGTCTTATATCTTTAGTCATTAGAGAGTAAAGAGTCTAGCAGACTAGTACATATTTTGTGAGAACAGAAAACCTCGTGAAATAAGTTTCATCTCATGAACACATACCTGCCTGTAAGTGGAGATGATCATCTTCCATAATAGTGGTCTTTTAGTATAAGTATGTATAAAAGCATACAGTAAAGATCATTTTAACCCATATATTTTCTCCAATTTACCCATAAAATATTATGGAATTACAAATGCAAACATCTATCCCCATTTGGATCTACCTAATTCCATGGAGAAAGTACATAAATGAACCAATTATATGCATATTGTGTATCAAACAATCTCAAGTGAAAAGGGTGTAAAAAAAAGAGGAAAAAGAAAAATCATCCTTAACAAAATTCTACAAAAAGTTGAAAATATTTCATAACCAAAAAAATTGACAACTGTTAACCACCCTGAATAAAATTTTCAACTTTTCACTCTCACATCAACTTCCCTCCTCCCCTCCCTCCTTCTCCTCCATCTTTTCAGTGTTACATGCTGAAAGAGGACGCATCTCCTATATACAATCGAAGATTTTCAAGATTAAAGATTTAAAGATGAGAAATTAAGACAATATACAGTTAAATGCCTAACGAGAAAAATTGACAATTGTTAGTGAAAGGCAAAGATCGAGTAGAAAAAGAAGTTTTGGTAGCCTATAAGTTGCACTATGAATTACTCCTTCCGTTTTCAATTGAAGTTGACGCTTGGTTTTTTGTAATAACTCACATGCATGTGAGTTGCGAAAAACCAAACATCAATTTCAATTGAGAACGAAGGGAGTACTATGTATAGCTAGCGTTGATACACAGTATATAGGTGGCTGTTGACCAACTTTCACGTGTACTTCATGCAAATATGAAATATTGAGAGAGAGAGAGATGATTAAATATGCAACGGCAACAACGAGTCCACTGCACCTGCCCTTTTCTTTCTTTTCTGTTTTTTCTTTCAAAATGAACAAAAATCATGCAACAAAGAAAATCCTAAAAAATAAGTAAAAAATAATATTTAAATGGGATCCCAAAAAGTTGATTTTTGACTCACTGGCCTTTGAACCAACGCAAAAGGGATTACAGTTTGACCCATAATAACTAAGCTTAGCTGTTGACTTGTATTATTTCCACTACTACTAAGAAACTTCCCCCCTTTTCTTCGGGTGGTCAATTCATCATCACTCGTTTAATGCGCTCGTGTCACCAACAACAGCGTATGTAACTGTGTTTTGTTTGTGCCAATTATATATATTTGTGTCAAAATCTAAAATTGCTGGGTCAGTTTGAACTCTCGACTTTGTAGATTCAAGAAAGAAAAAAAGCTATGCCAAAATTCAAAAATTGGCCGAGTTTGCTCACATTAAGTGCATGTTTAGCAAATCATTTTTTTGAGCTCTCGGAGGAGTTTTAACTTTTGGGATAATGAAAGATATTAGAAACTTTGTTTGTATAAAACAGCTTTTATAAGAGTTTTAACTTTTGGAAGGGGTCAAAAGATTCAAATGTAAAAGTTATTAAAGAAAACTTTCACCCAAAAGTTGAAACTAAAGCTTGTAGCTACAACTCGCAGTTATAGACTTACAACTAGCTAGTTTGCCAAACATATAGCCTAACTTTTCAAATGTCTAACATACTCTATTTAACACCAAACAATTTTTCATAGAATCCCAAATTGAGTTTTTATCGTATATAAACGCAAAAACTTTTAAAGCGACCTGCACACCGCCGAAATCACATATAAAGTTTAAAACAAAAGTAAATTCATTGTAACATTCAAATTTTAGTACTTTATTGCAAGCACTTAAATACAAAAACCGTACCTTTACTAGTTAAAGATAAGATTGCGTATATTTGAACCTCCCCAAACTCTATCCTCAATGAAATATTTCCTGGTCTATTGTTATTGTTGTAGCGTAAGTAAGAATCTCAAATAAACAAAAAACTGATACTTCTGACTAGATAACAAAAAAAATTACTGCCTTAAAAGTTGTATAAGTTGATGTCCATATGACAGCCACACAGAAGACCAACTGTACATACAATTTTCCACTCATATTTGCAAGGATGTGATTTAGACAATTTTAGAAAAGAAGACGATGTTAGCATACAAAATGTCACTTTACCCGTTATCTTCTGGCAAAGGGAACTAGATTTAGTTATGTAAAGGGTATCACTCGGTTTCACATTGGAACCTTCTTTTATGTCAACTTTTAGCAACCTTAACATGATCTTATTCATATCATATGACTAGTCTTGTCTCTATACATATTACTACTACTAATTATCTTTGATTAGATGAGGTGATGGGGGTACGATGTTTCTCTACTCGGTATGGAGTTGAATTTAGGTATGTGTGGTTCTAACAGAATTTTTATTACATGGTAAAAGTCACGGAAAAGGAGAACGAATTCGTATTTTTGTCAAAATTCAATACCAAGTGTTTGCCACTTTGCAATTTGACAGTGACCCAAACATGTTTTCTTTTTAACTCAAAAGTCATACAAACATGAGCTCTTACGTAAGATTTGGTTATCAATTAAAAAAAAAATGATGATGGTTAAAAGCGTTCACACTTATAATTATTTCACGTAGAATAAATATGGCCTGTACAAATAAGTTGACCTTTTGTTTTTAGGGCAGAATCTTATTTGAATTTGTGTAGCGCAACATCCAAACACTTTGTGAGGGTAATGTATTTTCTTCATGCAACTACAACCTCTTATTTGGTTCATGGCTCCAATTGTTGGGTTCACCTAGCTAGGAACTCTTAAATATCAACCATCATATGAGGATTTAGAGTAGTTAAGATGTAATAAGTAGTACATAATTTTAAGTCAATAACCAAAGAAGGGAAAGAAAAAAACGACGGATGGAAAATGCTCATTGTGCATAGTATATACAAAAACTGGTATATAAATAGCCTCATCAACCGCATGTTATGTCATCATTTATCCAATCAAACTTTCTTAGCTAGTTATGGGTGCTGAAATTTTTGAAAAGGGGGACATTTTATACAAATTGATATTTTCATAGAATCATATACTATATGATATACTTATTTTTAAATCCAATTCATATTTATCGTTGAGACGGGCTCACCCAAAACCAACTTAAATACTACTCGTACTAGTATAAGTATTGGATAAGCGCTTTGCCAAGCTGTAAGCAAATGAAGTATGGTAAGTGGAAGACCATGTCAAAGTCCCATTCTCATAGGACTAGTCCCAAGCATTTAAGAGCCGATCGAAAATGGATATAACTTGACAATACTAAAAGGCACCCTAAAAGCCAAGCCAAAAGGGTTCAAGTTGGAATGGCAGGCTAGCATTACTTGAGGCTTTTAAAAAGCCTTCAGTTTTATTTTAATTTATTGTCAGATGCATGAATGTCTTACCTACTATCTAACCTACCTGTTTGTTCCCTCGTGTAAGTCCTTTCACCATTTCCATATCATTGACAATCATGTCATATACTCCATACGAAGCCTCTACGATCACGTAGTCCTGTATTGAACTGATCTGAACTTAACTGAACTGAAATATAAATAGTAGGATCGAGATAAACAAGTCTGAACTTAACTGAACTGAAAAATAAATAGTAGGATCGAGATGAACACGGCATTGTCCTTAGCCTCTCTATGTTGGCACTAACACATCACATTTCAAGCAATATATACTTAGACATCAGTTGAAGCTCAAAAGAGAGAATTTTTAGAGAAGAAAAACAAGGCAGATAGGCAATAGATGTTAGTAAAAGTGAGGAATGCCTCATCTTTATTAATTTAATCATCTGTTCATGTAAATAAAAATTTATCTATATATTCATCTAACACATTTATATATTGTGAAAAGTAGGTGGGGAAGAAAAAAGGGAAAACATAAATTGAACTACTAAAATAATAAGGGGAGAGACCAATTACTTCTAAGCACTTGAAAAGTGATCTATGAGATCTATTGGTTATCCCCATTTTGGTCTCCCACCTAACTGTATTCTCCTAAATTCCCCCCAACAAATGGCAATTTCCCGCCAAAAGACAACTTTTTCAAGTATATTTACACCTCTCCTCCTACATACACCTTGTTTACCAGAATTATCCATCTCTTGTCACTCACTGTGCATCAGCCACCACTGAGATTCTACTCGGTAGCCAATCCCCGTGACCCCGGCTCTCGAATTGCTTATCGAGCTCGAGCCGTGCAACCATTTTCCCCTCGGGTGACCCGCGAGGAAGCAATGCGGGCATTGTCGTCTTGAGTTGATGGATGCTAGGAACCAAGACTTTATCAGCCCATGATTCTAACGCGGTTTGCCCCAACCAAACCCCGCTCAAGATCTTCTCGAGGGCTTCACTCTCGATCTTGAAAGATAATCTATCTCCCACAATGGCAGAGAATTTTGACAATAGGGTTCTTTCGATGTTCTGTCTAACCGGGACAAAGTCCACTGGCTTGAACACGATTGCCCCATCCACGAAACTGAGGAGCTCGGGGGATGCTGATGATGTCGTAGGGGATCCCCTGGTCTCATGCCCGTGCTCCTCTTCGTGGTCGACAGTGAGATCACTTGAATTGTGGGACCCGTCAAGTCTATCATCTTCAATGTCAGCCGTCTGATTGAGATCGAACGATAGTCCAGCATTAACATCCTCCTTCCTCTGCTTTGTGGCCCTTTCCTGAGGATCATCATGCATCCAACTGGGTGGTGATGGTCTCTTTCCTGAGGGCTTTTCACCTATTGATATCCTCAACTGCCAACCCCCACTTGCTAGGGATGTCAGCTTCTCTTCATTGATTGTTTTAAGGCCGCCGTTAGATAAGCCGTCCTTAACCAGCTGATCTGGCACCCAACTCGATGTAAGGATGAAAATGACATTTCCGAGGCTGATTTCCCGACCATGGGAATCAGCTAGCCGTCCCCTCTCCATCGCACGTTTGATACTTCCCCGGATTAGCATGTCAGCCTCATCGATGTCCTGGAGCATTATCACTGAAAATGGGTTTCTCTTGACCGCCTCAGCGATTCGGTCTATGGCGGTTTTACCACGGAAATTCAAGTCGGATTCATCACCATCGCGTCTTGAACCAAGGGAGATCAGTATGGGACTCATACCGCACACAAGCTCAGATAGAGCAGCCGCCATTTTTTTCTTTCCAATCCTGTCTGGACCCGAGAAGAGTAGCCATATGTCACCCTTTGACCCACCAACTCTTCGCTTCCCATTGCCCAATTTGCATTGTGTTATTGTCGAGGCTATGGCTGAAGCGGCTTCTGTCTGCCATCGTACCTTCTCTATCAAACCCTTGAGGAGTTTCTTGAACGAATCCACATCTCCTGGACCACCTGGCCTGTCACTGGCATGCGATTCTTGGTATTTGTTGTTGTTGTTCTCGCGTGGTTCTGATGAGATGCAGCCAAGGAAGTTTCTGAGACCGTCCTTTTGGGGTGTAGGTTGAGCCATTTCCGTGGGTTTTGGTCGTCCAAGCATGAGATCAGTCTTCACAGGGCTACGTGGTGGAGTAGTAGGACGATCCGGGTTACCTTGATGGGCTACTACCGGTGAACTGATATTGAGCTGCAGAGCGTCGCCAAGGCTTCTCCTGGGTTGCTGCTGTAACTTGGGTTGAAATTGTTGGCGCCCGAGTAAAAGCGGGTTTGTGTACAAGCCCGTCATCGAGAGGGGAGACGGGGTGATTCTCTCGGAGCTTACACCTTGGTGAAAATTAGGGTGGAGCTGTAAGCATGTATCAGCCCATCTTTTCTGCAATTCCTGTGTTTTCTGCCTCAAAATCACATCTTGATCCTTATTCTGCAACCATAGGCAATGACAAAAATCAGAACTTGGATCAAAACAGATGCTATATTAAAATCTCAATGTGACTTGCAAAACCAATTTATTCAGCATACCTGAACAGGATCTGTGGCTCCTTTAACAGAATCATTAGTATTATTCAATCTCGCATTTTGCAACCATAGGGGCAACGACTGTTTACTCGCATCCGATTTAACCTCTGACGAGGATTTATCAGCCTGCTCTGCTACTAGTTTCGCGAGCTCCTGACCATACTTCTCCATGCACTGCGGGCAGCAGCTGAATCTTCTCAATGGATCCAGGTTTTCAGAAACCCGTCTCGTAAGACTAAGAGGTTGTGTAGCCATTGAAAAGCTCTTCATTGGGCTCAAGCACTCGACAGAGCTGCTCAGAATTCCCCCATTTGATCCCAATCTGAACATATGAATACAACTATAATGAGACTATGTTCAACATTACTGAACCAAAATTATATATGGATTCATCATTCATATGCATAAAAGATCAACTCCCAATTTCCACATAAATTCCAGCTAACAATGTTTCCATTTGCAGAATCTTCATGTTACATATTAAGACTCGTTAAGTGGGAAATAATACCAAATATATGATCAAACCTAGCAGAACATCTAAACCGTATTTAACCAATTCAATTATAACTAGAATCACACCAAATGGTACTACTAAATCATTAACTCAACCCCAAATATATCAAATTCAACAAAATCGCCCGAGAAAAAAAAAACAAAAAAACAAGGGTTTAGATTATAATTACCTCGGCAACATCCCGGGAACAGGTGGTCTAGCCACAATTGACACCACTTGAAGATCCCATTCACTCTCCATAGTAGGATGATAAACTTGACACCTCAAGTAAGTCTCACAAGTAGCAGTTCCAATCAACCAAATCTTACTAGCTTCCCCAAATTTCCTCAAAATCTTCCCCACCTCGGTCACCACCCCTCGAGCCGCCTCGGAAACGCCCTGATTGGCAGGCTGATCAACCAGCCATTTCAAGTCACCCAGATCAAGAATCACTCCATTACTTTCCACCACCATTTTCCTGTCAATCAAGGCCTCCAACTCCTTAAGCTTACCCGGCATTTGAGACCGATCCGACCCGAGCTCTTTCTCCATCGAAACAACCTCCACATTCTTCAATAACCCGTCGCGTATTTCCTCCTTCTCAATCCTCCTCAACACCTCCTTAACCACCTCCTCAGGTTCGGATTCCCCGACTAGAACTGGGTTCCGCTTTTTCGGTCTCAGAAGAATATCCATCGCCCGCTTCACATCATCCCCTCTACCCGGCCCGGATTGTAGCTGCATCATCATCATCCCATTATTATTATTACTATTATTATTATTACCACTCCCTTGTTGTTGTGGCTGGGAATGATGTTGCGGTTGTTGAAGCCGAGGATTCATGTACGAATTCCTGCCCCCGGTCCCGGGTTGGGGGCTGGGGCGGAAACCCAGCCCAATTTTGGACCCGGGACCAGAATTGGGCTGGGAAGTGAGCGCCTGCTCAATCGCCGCCTTAACGGCAGGACTCGAAAACGAAGCCTCTCGCATGACCCGACTGACACTCGGGTCATCGAGAATAGAGATGATCAGTTGCTCTAGCTCGACCTTAACCGCCAACAGCGGCTGCTGCTGCTGCTCCGGGCAGCCCCTCCGCTGGTGTGCCTGTGCCCGCTTCAGCGCCGCCATTAAGGCATTCGAAATGGGCGGCTCCGCCACTTGCCCGGTGGTGGTGGCGGCGGTGGTGGGGAGGCGCTCTAAGGCGACGCTGAAGCAGAGCTCCAAGGCGCGGCACTGAAGCGGGTGGGAGGAATTCGGGTGGGACCGGATACAGGCTTGCCGGAGAAACCCTGTTGGCGAGGAAAGTAGCGTCGCCGCCACATGAAGCGGCGTCGTTTGGCCGTGGTTCCGGCGTCCCGCCTCGGCGATCGAGTGGCTCAAAACGCTCGCCGCCTCTGGCGTTAGCGTCTGCTGAATCGCGCTCAGCCCGCCCCTCATATCAATATTCCAGATACCCTTTCTGCTTGTTCTTCAATTAGACTTTGAAATTCAGAAAATTCGGAATCGAATCTGTTCTTGTTCCTTCTTCTTCAGCTGCAACAAACAACAACCCAATTGGTTGGGTTTTTTTTTAATTTTTTTTTTTTTTTTTTTTATCTTTCTGTTTCTGTTTCTGTTTCTGTTTCTGTTTCTCTCTCCTAAGCTGCTTGTTCTGGTGGTGGTGGGAGTACTAGTAGTGGTGATAGTTTTTGAGACGAAAATAAAAAGAAAAAAAAAACAAAAAAAAGAGAGAAAAATTGGGAGGTATATATGAAAAATGGTTCACTTATTATCTGAAAGACCCACAAAGAGTGTGAATAGCAATAACAAGTTGACGAAATTCACATTTTTGTGTACACAAAAGAGAGAGAAGAGGAAAAATCATCAATCAATTCCTCAACGACACAAACCGACCCATTAAAACCCAAGTAAAGAAGAGAGAGAAATTCGAGAAAGGAGAAAAGAAGAGAGAGAGTGGTGACAGAAAGAGACAGAAAAACCTTCAGAAACTAAAATTCCTCCCTCTCTAGTCTCTTGCATATGCCAACAAAGGAACATCTAAAGCAGCAGCTCAGCTTTTTTCGCTCCTTACCCTTTTTTTTTTTTTTACAATTTTTTTTAATCTGGGATTTGAATTTTTTTGAAGGAGAATTTGACAGGAAAGGGAAAGATCAGATCCCCTGCTTCACAAAAGAAAAAATAAAGAAAAATTGAATTCCTAGTTGGGTTTTTTTTTCCTGAGTCAGTCCCTGAAAAGGAGGAGAGAGAGATAAGGGAGGGTAGGGAAGAGAAGAGAAGAGAACAGCACCGTCTCTATCTCATTCAATTTTTGGCCTAAATATCAAATTTATTTATGAGGAGAGAGAATTTATTAAATAATCAAAAACAAAAACAAACCCAGATTTCATTTTATTTGATTTTTCTTTTTTTTTTTTGGGTAATAATTGTTGCTTTACTGGTACTCCCATGGGGTGAAAAAAAAAAAAGAAAAGAAAAGGTGGGCACTTTTTAATGGTTTGGTGTAATGCGTGGAAAATGTTTGTTTTCATTGATTGCGGAGAGAGAAAGTTGGAAGATTAAGAGAGAGAAAGTTGAGTGAAGTGATGAGAGAAAGAGAGAGAGAGAGAGAGAAAAGTGCTTTTTGGGCTGCAAGGATTTCTGGGGAAAATTAAAAATATGGTTTGCCTTTTTATTTAATCTTTTTTTTTTTTTTTTTTGGGGGGGGGGGGGGGATTGAGTGACATATTAGAGATGATGATGATGAAGAGAGAGAAAGTAGCTTTTTGTGAGAGAGGGAAGCAGGAAGAGTATCATGAGTGGATTAACCTTTTTTTTCTCTCTCTCTAGCCCCTATGACTGGATTGACTGCCCTTTTTATTTACTGATTTGTCCTGACCATTAGTTTATTTCAGAACCTATCTTTGGGTTAGTTTTCCCCCACTCGCCTGAGTCTTGGTGTTCAGCACGCTCTTGTAAGGTACTACACAGCCTTTCTATAAGGGTATATTCAATTCAACTACACATTATCGAAATGCATAGTATTTATGTGAGAGAAAAACTGAATAATCTAAACATAGCAACCTAAAACGGAATTCAGTAAGGTGAAATGATAACACCTGAAGTTCACTTTAGGCCACATAAAAGAAAATATGAGCTTAATAAATTATTGAGTATGTTCATTTCAACTATTAAGATTATATTTATTTCACTTCAGCTAAAGGTTATACATTAAGAATTTGTTTCAATTTATTAAGCACGGTTCATTGAAATGAACATAATACAAGTTGAATTTAAATAAATAGCTGAACTGAATAAACAATAATGGGTGAGAGAAAAACAAGTTGCAAAGTTGAACTAAATGCATTAACATGAATTTAAACTAATTGCATTTATAACAATAACATTGTAAACTTGGCCAATCTAGTATATGTTTCTTTCAACTTGAACCAAGGGCGTGTTCATTTTAAGTGAAATGTGTTACATTGAACAAATTTAAATATTTTAACCAAAAGTGTTGAAATGAACTGAAATGGAAATACTTTATCCGTTTATTATTTAAGGTAAGACTCACTATAGGGCACAATAATTAAGGAGAAAAGAAAACTGATTCATTACTCTTATTTTATTAGTGGGTGTAAAGGTGACAGTGACTTGATGATAGAAAAATGTTAAGAGTATTTTAATACTTTCAAATGAAATATTTGCCAAAATTGAAAATGTAATCTTAACTTGTGAAAAAAGTAAGTTGCAAAATTTAACTAGATTATATTGGACTGAATTGAGTTGAACTGAATTGAACTAAGGCCTTGTTCTCTAGAGCTTATTTTTGTTGATTTTTGTTGATTTCAGCAAAAATCAACAAAAATCAGTAAAATCAACAAAAACCAACAAAAATCAGTAAAATCAACAAAAATCAACGAAAATCAACAAAAATCAACAAAATTAAATAATTAACAATAAATATCAACAAAAATAAGTTATAGAGAACAAAGCCTAATTGCAGTATGAGAAATAAGAAATTAAAGCCAGTCTACTAGCTAGGAGTATTTCTTGTGTTGGGAGATTGATGTACACGGAGAGAAAGTAAGAGCGTGGGAGTGATAGGGGGGAAATAAAAAGACCTTTTCAACCAAATTAGTGCTTTTTCACACGCAACCTGCTGCAAAAGGCATCGCACGGTTTCTCTCACCTTTTCATACTTACTCCAACTTTAACATCTCTCCCAGCTTTTTTTTCCCTTACAACTCCTTCCCTCATTTCAATGCCTTTCTTCTCACTTCAATTATTATTATTCAATTAACTAATTTTATTCTCTGCCCACTTTTTTGGGGGACTCTCCCGCCCTCTTCTTTTCGATTTTCTCCTTTTTTTTTTCTTTTTTTTTTTCATTTTTGGTACGTTGTTTCATTTCTTTATTTACTGGATTAAGCTACATAGCTTTTCATTCTGATTACAGAATCATAATAGTAGTACGTATTATTTTAACTTAGTAAAAATCTTTATACTGGATTCTTTTTCATATAGTGGTAAATTGCCAACACATGACATACACCCCTTTCCATGGATTTTGGTTATAGTTGAGTGGTTTGGGTCCAAATCAGGTCAATCTATTATTGCAGTATATAAATTTAGTAGGTCGGATTTTGGTTAGTATCACTTTGGTAGGGATATAAGAGTGGAAAGATAAATGTAATTACAGTCAGGAAAGATTATAGTAGTAATTTTTTAATTACTCAAGTCTTTAAGATAAAATCATGAGTGATAGAGTTTTAATTGAGGGTAATCTAGTGTTTTTCAGTTAATTATATATAACCATCAACAACAATAATCATGTATTAATTAAATTACTAGAATTTTAAAAACATTAGTTGATCAAATTTTAAGGTATTTATTAATTCAATTAATGCAACTAGATCGCAAATTGAACAAAATCTATTTCGGCGAGCCCATTTTGGTCCAGTCCATAATCCAAAAAAATTAACTTTAGTACATGGCTCATACAGTCCAGTTCAAACTGACAAACAACTATACTATCTTGAGCACAATCTTCAATCGTATGCCTCAAACTCTCAAAGTGACCAACTGAATTTATAGCTTATGTTCATTATTTTATAAGCCCCATCCCAACCCAATTAGTAAGTTACACACTACTATGTTTTATTTGTACCACAAAATTATTTTCAAACTACATTCATAAGTAATCCAATAAAGAATGCATAAATGGATATCTAGAATAAATTCTTACAATCTAATGGTTCGACACAGGCGTTTCAGTTGTGCACATGTCATCCTCATGTCGTGCGTCGTCCGTCAATAGGTGATTATATCTAGCGACATGACCGTGCCATTCAATGCAAATCACTTGTGTCAATTCCTCAATGTTCTTGATGACCCGAGTTTGTTTCATGTACATCTTGCCCCCACGAAATCTCTTTTTATGTTGGACTTTCATATATCCTAACTGACATAAAAGTATGCATGGGACAAGACTTGAAACCAATATAAACGTATTCAATATATTTATGGATTTTTAACACTAAGGCCTTGTTCTCTATAGTTTATTATTGTTGATTTTGACAAAAATCAACAAAAATCAGTAAAATCAACAAAAATCAACAAAGTCGCTCTCTGCCGAATTTAACGAATCAACAAAAATCAGTAAAAATCAGTAAAATCAACGAAAATCAACAAAAATAAATAATCAACAATAAATATCAACAAAAATAAGTTGTAGAGAACAAAGCCTAAAA